>PVKC010000106.1:13305-91252 GCA_004027635.1 Crocidura indochinensis | reverse complement strand
CGGGGGATCGAACCGCGGTCCGTCCTAGGTTAGCGCAGGCACCTTATCTCCAGCGCCACCGCCTGGCCCCCCAACTTTGTTTATGACATCACCTGGAAGCAATCCTCTACCAGGGAAGATCCTCTTCTGCTCTGATTTACTCAAAGGAGTCTTCCCTTAACACTGAGAAGACCTAAACAACATCGACCTCATACTGGACAGGGATTTCTGCATTGCCTGTTAATTACAAGTTGAAATGAGATGCCGCTCCACACCATCCTGACTTCATTGTAGGATATACAGATGCCAGAACCTTCTATACAGAAACATGATATCAACAGCAGAGACTGTGAAAAATATAACTGTGTGGGCACTACAGATAATGACCTGGATTGGACAAACTAGTTTGCCTGGAGCCTAGAAATGGTCTTATGTCAGGAAACTTCAGGGTTGGGGTCTCCTTGTACTTTGGCAAAAGTTTTTCCTTCCCATGAACTCCATGCTTTGGTGGGCCCATGCAAACGATAATTGCCACATTAATATTGTTTTTATAGTGCTCCCTTGACGCCAAATCTTTAAGAAACCACTATTAAACATATCTGGAACTGGAAAAAAAAGGTTTATATTAATTTTAACATATTGCTTTTAAATGCACTAGCATTTTGGGGTATAAAGGAGGGTGATAAGGGATATATGCTTGGGAATGGGGATGAAGGGAGGACAGCACTGGTGGAAAGGACCCCATTTATTGTTACCATGCACCTTAAGTATCACTGTGTAAGATTTGCCATTGACTACCTTTAATATCACTGTGTAAGATTTGTCGTTATATATTTGAATAAATGTCTGTTAAAATAAAAAAAAAAGAAATGCACATCTTCTAAGAGTCCTTGGTTTTTGTTAATGACAATTTTAATTACATTTTTTTTTTTTTTTTGGCCACACCCGATGACAATCAAGGATTACTTCTGGATATGTGCTCAGAAATTGCTCCTGGCTTGGGGGACCATATGGGATTCCGGGGGATTGAACCATGGTCTGTCCTAGGCTAGCGCACTCAAGGCAGATGCCTTGTACCCCTGCTCCGGTCCCTAATTACATATTTTAATGTTGGACAAACAGTGATAAATTTAAAGCGAAGTATTCTGTATTAAAGGTTAGCTTGATTAGAGAAATCCTTGATTAGAAAAATACATATAATGATATATTTTACATATGATATAAATATAAACCATTTATAACCATAAACACCTATCAGTTAAAAAGTAAACTGGACACTAGATACACTTTACTTATTTTTTTATTTTATATTATTTTTTTGGTTTTTGGGTCACACCTGGCAGAGAGCTCAGGGGTTACTCTAAGCTCTCTGCTTAGAAATCGCCCCTGGCAGGCACAGAGGACCATATGGAGTGCCGGGATTCGAACCACTGTCCTTCTGCATGAAAGGCAAATTCCTTACCTTCATGCTATCTCTCTGGCCCCATGGATACATTTTAAAGGAATGTGGAAATAAAGATTTGTGGTAGAAATTAATACTGGTTAAAAAGTGTATTGCCTGGGTAGATGGTACCTGAGAACATGTCACCACATCTCTTCTTCTGAGATGTGGAATTTCTTACTTTCTCTGCTAAATTCTGTTTCAGGGTTCTCTTTGCCCTTGGAGAAGCCCACTGTTTTTAGTGAGGGAGTTATTCATTTCTCTTTATCTTTATCTTATTCTCTCCCTCCCTTCCCTCAGTATCCCCAAATAAAAACTTTTTTACTTCAATAAAGAAAAAGATTTAGACTTGTCATTACTCCTCTGCAGTTAAAACAAAACTCATACCATATCTTATACAATCAAAAGGCTCTTTATTGATAAAAAGGAACATTGTCCAAATCTATTGTCAATTTCATTGTCTATAATCTCATATCGATGGAAAATGACTTTCTTATTCTGTGCCTCTTAGGACCAAATGATTTGGCCTTGGTTACAGTTCCTGGCACAGAATAGCTCTCCAATATTGTATGTTAGATGACCAGATGGTTCTTTTTTTATTTTCTCAGCCAATTCAGTAAGTCTCTCTTCCATGTGTAAACCAGATGGCTGAAGAGTGACATGTATCTTAGCTACATAATCCAAAGTAATTTAATCATTCTAATTGTCTATTCTGTACCTGTCACTTATCTTTTTTATTTTACAGGATAACTGTTCTAGATTGAAAAGTGAGTCATGAGTGAAATATAAATACCTGGTAAGATACATCATCCCATTACGTCTCGGGAAAAGGAGTATTGAAATGCCTATTTTACTGACCCAGGCTGGAACATAATAAAATTGCTGCTAAGCCTATACATGGTTCAAATGAGGGAAAATTAGAAAGAGGAAGATACTCTTTCACACTTGATCCCATCTGCTAAGGCTATGGTCATGTTCTTGTACTTGAGTAAACTGTATTTTCTAGGTTGTTTTTACTCAAGAGCCAAGTTGCAAAGTAGCATAGAGAATATAGAGCTTGCAAAGGCAAAATTTTATTATTAATCTCTGTATGAGAAAAGATGGCAGGCCTCTGATTTGTATCAGTTCCCCACACAGAAAAGGAGTATCTTGCACCCTCCATCATTGTAAATATCACATAAAGACCTAATGTTTTCAAAGTTAATAGCAATTACGTCCGACTGTGTAACTATTACTCTGTTGAGTGTTAAATTCTACAACCAGCAAAGGTAGAAACGTTGAATAGGGAAAATAATTTCTGCAAGTTAATATTGAGATATAATAATGAGAAGCATCCTATACTCTGTTCCTGGGTTTATAGACCATGGGAGAAATGACAGCATATGCTGCATTCCAACCTTTGCAAGGTATTCATCCACCTTCTGATAAATTCTCTGAAAAAACTTGAGAATATGTCTTATATCTTTGAACAGAAAAATATGCAACAACAACAAAAATGAGTTTCTTGGTCAAGTTAAGTTTTAGAGCAAACCAACAGACAAAATTGTGAGTTTTTTTTTATCAGAAGCTTGGTGTCTGACCTTGAAAATGTTTATACTTTTGCTACTTGACAGCTAGATATGCAGGCAGAGGACTAATTAAAGGTAACTTAATGATCTATGTGAAGAAAGTGGTGATGACAGAAGGTGCGAAAAGATTTCAGAAATCAATACTGACAATAATTATAGCACACAAAAGGATCTCTCTGCAATAATCATGTTGGAAGTTGATCTACACCTGAAAAGAAGGAACCGGAGAGATAGCCAAGGGTTTAAGGTACTTTCTCTGCTGTGTTGTACCTGGGTCAGATCTAGTAGTATACAGAAGACTGTTCAGTGCCAGCTATTGGACTTGTGACTTGACATATCTCCTTGAACCTCGGTCTTTTTATTTTTTAAGCATATTAGCAATCAGGCTTGGTGCTTGCTTCGGCAGCACATATACTAAAATTGGAACGATACATAGAATATTAGCATGGCCCCTGCGCAAGGATGACACGCAAATTCGTGAAGCGTTCCATATTTTTGGGGGGCCCGGGAGATAGCATGGAGGTAAGGCGTTTGCCTTTCATGCAAAAGGTCATCGGTTCGATTCCCGGTGCCCCATATGGTCCCCCGTGCCTGCCAGGAGCAATTTCTGAGCATGGAGCCAGGAGTAATCCCTGAGCACTGCCGGGTGTGACCCAAAAACAAAACAAAACAAACAAAAAAATCAGACTGGTAAAATATTTTAAAGATTGTGATTCTGGAGCCATAGCACAGAGGTAGGACATTTGCCTTGCGCATGGCTGACACAGGATGGACTGCGGTTCTATCCCTGGTGTCCCATATGGTCCCCCAAGCCAGGAGTGATTTTTGAGTGCATAGCCAGGAGTAACCCCTTAGCATCACTGGGTGTGGCCCAAAAAGGCAAAAACAAATCTTTTTAAACATTCTATTTTGGAGGAGATGGTGAGATCTCACCCAGGGAACTCAAGGATTACTCCTGATTCTGCTCAGAGGTCACTCATGGTGTTGCTGGGGAACCATGTGGCCCTGGGGATCAAACAGGGGTCATTAGCTTCAAAGCAAGTGCCTTAACTCTATACTCTCTATGACCCCTAAAAATATTTTCTTGGGGCAATTGTATAGCACTTAGGTCATTTGCACATGGCTGACCTGGTTTCAATCCCCAGCATTTCATATGATTTCTGGAGTGATCTAGGACTGATTTCTGAGTGCAGAGCCAGGAGTAACCCCTTAGTACTCCCAGGTATGGCTCCAAAATAAAACCAAAATAATAAATGAGGCATATGATATATGATATGTAAATATTTTACATCAATAAAATATATATTATTTTGCTTTTTTTGATCTCTTGTACTAAAATAAACTATACCTTTGCAAAAATCGGGCAACAAGATTTTCATAGATTTTCTTAAACTATTGAGATTTTTTTTCTATTTCTGTTTTGAATTACATGTATGCATATGCACATTACATAATTTTATTGAGTGCATAATTCTGTCAGATGATTTCAGAATTTACTGAGATGCTACTGAGGTGATGATGCAATTTCTCTTTACAGCAAATGGCTTGTGCCATAGTTGGCAATGCTCATCTGCTACTATATCCCTAGATCCCTATGCTCAGGAGTCTGTAGGTGTTATTAGAGATTGAGCCAGAGTTGGTCACATGCATAGTGTGTGCTATACATCCTCTACTATCTTTGAAGCCCTGAATTTCTCTTGTTTTAGTAATAAAATAATAAATTACCTTTGCTATTTTTATATATAAATTCAAGTTTAATTACCTGGGACAAAATACTTGATCTATTGGATAATTTTTCTACAGTCACTACCACAGGGTAAACAATTTAATATTAAAATTATTTCATTTTACTAATACTATTTAATGAGTCACCCATAGATATTAGCAGTGTAGAAATTTTATTACATTTATTAATCACCAGTATTATCCCTCTTGCTCCCCCAAATTCTCAATGTCTACTGTCTACTCTACTGGTGTTTGCTTTTCAACTTTTAATTTCCCAATACCATGCATTATCAAGTAGTAGATGACAGTACTATTAATGAACCATGTTTTTCATTGTTTTTAGGCTTTTTTTTTTAGAGCGCTGTTGTATCAGAGGAAAAGAAGAAAATCCTTTAAGAAGTGACTACAATTAGATATTTTACAAGTTGTACAAGGATAAACTAGGTTGAAATTAAATAAGAAAAATAAATTACTATGAAACATAATACATAAAAAAGAACTTCAATGTCATGTATCAGAGTGCTGGATAATTTGCATAGATACACTTATGGAGGAGAATTCGGGAGAGAAATGCAAGCGTCAAATATGAACAGGTTGCTGAAGGGCGATTTTATCCTGTAGGCTGTAGCTGACAGTTCCAGGTCAGTTAAGATATATTGTTCAGGAATGATGTGAACCAGGCTCAATAACTGTGGTTCTCTGTTTTCTGGCTCTCCTCTTTCTTCACTTGTGGTCCCAGATGGGTGGAATGTGGGTAGGTACAAAGCTCTCTAGTTGCTATTATAATGCCTTGAAAGTCATGGATAAAAATCCGTATGACTTCAATAGTATGTTACATACTTTTGGTTTTGGTTTTGGTCTTATGTTTGAGGCCCTTGTGTTATTGTGAAACAACTTATACCAAAAAAATATTTTAGTTTCTACCAAATGTCACATTGCAGCTTGCAGCACCCATTCATTTGCAATTCCTCTTTGCATCCCAGTAACATAGGCTCATATTTATGGTTATATTTCCTTTATTAGACTATCCTGACATTCACACTAGTACTACACCTTTGTGAGAGCTCTGACTGGATCAATGACCAAGTATTTACATAAACATACACACCACAAATGTTGGGAAGCAAAGCAGAATACTTTTCCCTGATTTTTGTGACCTTTTCATTTCTTGAGCTCCAGAGAAAACTTATGAAAGTCTTTTCTTAGATTTCCCATTTTTTCACTGAGCAGCTATTGATTAACAGTCTTGGGAGAGAAACACAGGAAATGGTCTGAAGGATCTGGAGGGTGGTGGGGAAGCGCACCCTAATTGTCACTAATCATCACTCTTACTGATTGCTATCACCTCAGTGCTCACAATTATTCAGTACTTTGTGTATTAAATTTGTTCATATGCTAATTATCAGAAAGACCTTTCCACTTAATAGATGAAGACAGTGGAATGGCCTTCATGAAAACTCTTCTCAAGGTCATTCTGTTAGTGTCTGGGCATCTGTGAGTTCAGGGGTCTTGAAGGTAGAGATGGTCAATGGAGGACGATGGCAAAGAGACAAATGCGACATTCCCCAAAACTGGGTCAGACTGAGCTGAGGCTGTGGGTACCTTTCTGTCTATGTGCCTATCACAATTCCAATTAAGAACGAAGAAAAACAAACAGATAAAAAGCCTCCCATCTGACCCTTGGATAGTCCTACATGTGTAAATCCTGTCTGTGGATGCCTGTGCACAGGGCTGTGAGTATAATTAGCTTAGAGGGTCATGGAGGAGATGAACTGTAAGAAACTAAGCAGCACTGATGATCAGCAGCTGCAGATATTTAGCGAGATAGTCTAACACAGCCTCTTGTCATTAGAAAAAGGAGATCTGGGAACCACAGTTTGTATATTATCAGGCATGAATCTGTTTAAATTATTTTCAACATTACTTTCACAAAAAAGAGCTCCTAAGAAAGGGGAATAAATTATTTGTTGAGAGAGAAACCACTTCTGGACATAGATAGGACTTTCTTCTGAACAGGGCAGGAAGGAATTTCATAGCAATTCTCTAACCATGCAGCCCACCCAGGGACGCCATTTAGTCAGACAGTTAATGGGCAGTTGGAAGCCGAGACCTAGGGGTCATGATAGGATTAATTCCCTTGCCTTGAGAAAGAGCCAAGAAACACCCCCCCTTCTCCCCGAAAAGCATGAAGTTATACCACAGAGACCAGGAGACAATTGAGCATCTGTCTGGTGGCCTCGTTGTAATTGGAGCCTTTAAGACCATAGCTTGTTGACCCTTGAAATCCTACCCACTGACCTGGCATGATGGGCTATTATATTTGTCTCTTGGAGTTTGAGTAGCCTTGTCTACAAGCATAGTGAAATGGCCAGGGTACAGAAGATGCATGTTCGAGGAACACAATTCCTTTTGATTATGTCTCACATACTCCATTGGGCTCTGTTTTTCCCTTAATAGAACTGGGAGCTTTGATACTAGACTCAATGTTAAGATAGTTTTGTAATGTTTCTTATAGCTACTGAGTATTCCAGTTTGCTTTGTCAAGGTCCAAGTGATGTCCAATCAGTCACAGAGTTCTCTGCACTTGATAATCTTCTCAGTTGGATTCTCCTTGCATTTTTGGCAAGGAACCTTAGAGTTGCTCCATTCTCAGGGACTCGCTGCCCTCCAGAGGAAGCTGAGATTCCTCTTCTGGTTTATTGCAGGAGCTGCTCCCTTGTATGCCAGCAAGGGTCTTACACATTGCTTGGGAACCTGGTGATGATGGAGACTCATAATTCTATAAAGGTTACTATGAAACTGAATTATCTGATGAGTTGGTTGAATCACAGAAAGCTGAGCCTAACCTGGATTTTTGATTCAGTTGGCATAGGATGGTTGGTCTTGGGATTTACATTTCATGCAAGTTTCAGATAGTGCTGATTTGATCATTAAAAAATAAAGTATATACAAACTTATATATAAATATATATTTTATATATACAAAAGATTGCACTTTGAGAACACCTGAAGAGTAAAGGTGAGATCCCAGAGGAAGGACATAATGCTGAGAGTTGAGAGTTGCATATTGATAACACAGATCATAGAAGGACTGATGAATTGTTGGCAAAGTTTTAAGTGAATCTGATGAGGAAAACTCTTTTGGGAAAATTACATAAATATTAGATATTGCTAAATTGCTATACATTATATAATCTACAATATAATATACATTGTATAATCTAATATACATTATCTAATATATAATATACATATATAACATATAATATATATTAGATAAATGACTGTGGTATGAAAATCAAACTCTGTTAATCCTTCTCTTAAATATCTCACAAATCTATCTAATTTTCTTGTTTTTGTTTGGGGGCCACACCTGGCATTGCTCAGGGCTCATCCTGGTAGGGCTTAGGGGACGATATGGGGTCTCAATGTCAGGGATCGAAGGGATGGAATCTAGATTGGCTACATATAAAGCAAGCGGCCAAACAGCTATACTATCACCCTACCAGGATCTATCTAGCTTTCTTATTCAACAGCTACTTTCTTTCTCTTTCTCTCTTTTTTCTTTATCTCTCTCACACATTACCTTTTGTTAGAAATCTTTTAATTATCTTACAACTTCTCTACTTTTTTTTGTCCCCTAAATTCCCAATACATACCTGGCAAGGGTCTGAGTTGAGGTGTATATGGGGTGCATTTACTGTACCTCCTCTTTCTATACAGTCAGTGTGAAGAACACAGCCTGTGGTAAGAATTGGGAGGCCTTATTATCTTTTTTCCTTTTTTTTTTGATTTTATTGTTTTCTTTAACTTTTTTTTAACACCCCCTTCATCAGTGCAAGTTCCCCACCACCAATGTCCCAAATCTCCCTCCCTCCCAACCCACCCCCACCTGTACTCCATACAGGCTCCAGTTCCCTGATTCGTGAATATGATTAAGATAGTTCTCTGTGTAGTTGTTTCTATAGCTGCACTCACTCACCACTAATTATGGTGAGCTTCATGAAGTGAGCTGGAAGTTCCAGCCCTCCTCCCATTATCTCTGAGGAGTGGTGCAAAAATGACTTACATTTTTCTCAGAACCCATAGATGAGTGAGACAATTCTACGTCTCTCTCTCTCTCCCTCTGACTCTTTTCACTCAGCATGGTAGATTCCATGTACATCCATGTATAGGAAAACTTCATGACTTCATCTCTCCTGACGGCTGCATAATATTCCATTGTGTATATGTACCACAGTTTCTTTAGCCATTCGTCTGTTGAAGGGCATCTTGGTTGTTTCCAGAGTCTGGCTATCGTGAATAGTGCTGCAATAAATATAGGTGTGAGGAAGGGGTTTTTGTATTGAACTTTTGTGTTCTCAGGGTATATCCCTAGGAGTGGAATAGCTGGGTCGAATGGGAGTTCAATTTCCAGATTTTGGAGGAATCTCCATATTGCTTTCCATAGAGGTTGGACTAGACAGCATTCCCACCAGCAGTGGATAAGAGTTCCTTTCTCTCCACATCCCCGCCAGCACTGATTAGTGCTGACAACTTCTCTACTTTCAATTTTCTAGACAGCTGTATAAATAAAGCTCTTGATCATCTATAATAATATTATTTTCTAATCAGAATTTATGTTAAGCTTCTGTACTACTTTGTGTAGTCTCAACACACTCTTTACTTTCACTTTATTATCAACAACCAAATGCTAAGCTTCCTGCTAAGAGCAGGATTAAAGCCATTTTCTTTTTACCCCTTAAGATAGCAATCATCACCAAAGTAGCATTAAAAATAATGTACCAAGACCATCACTCACTGTCTTCCAACTATCAACTTGTTGGGTCGGAGAGATATAGTACAAAAGGGAAGGTGAATGTTTCACAAGAGCATGTTCTCTAATAAGCGCTTAATTCAACTGATCCTGGGTAAAACACATATCATCCACCCACCACCATCTGTAGTGATCCCTAAGCATTACAAGGGTGTGGCTAAAAACCCCACAAAAATAGGATCAGAAACTACATCCTTGCACACTACTCAGTTACTAGTCACAGTTTTCTGATAAGAAAAATGGAGATAGGGAAGATGGAGTAATTTGCTAAAGATCACAAAATTCATTAAGGGCAGAGACCTTGATACAGTTCTGCTAGAATCAGGCTTGCCTTATACCAGTTTTTTTCACATGTTGCCCAGAGAAAACAAAATCATTCTCTGTATGTCAATAGCCCTGTTGATAATCTGTGTTATTTTTTAGGCAGATAAGAGTCATTTAGTGCAAAGGCCTTCTTTCATATTCTTGGAGCTCACCTGTCAGTGTCTTTGTCTTTGGAATGCCCTCCAAATAATAATCAAATAACATTTGATTATTTTTTTAGAAATTTGTTCAGATTCTCCTATCCTAAAACTTCCCAGTTCCTTCAGAGTGTTTCCATAGCATCTCAAATGTGTTAAAAGACTTAACAGATCTTTCCTGGTCATTCAACTATCTCTTGAAACCTCTAAAAATAATCCTTATTCTCATATTCCATCTCTCCTTCCCCAAGCCATGATGGTATAATAATTGTTTCAGTGGGCATTGGAGGGGAACCACACCCAGTTTTGCTCTAGTCTTACTCCTGGCTCTGTGCTCAAGGATCACTGCTCGAGGTGTTTGAGAAACAATTTAAGTTTCCAAGGGTTGAACCTGAGTTGTACAAGTATAAGGTAAGTGTCCTGACCTCTGGCCTCAAATTAATAGATTTTATATTTATATTATCTAGGGAAAATGTTTGAAATTATCCAGTTTATTCAACACCCATTGAATAAAACTAAATAAATTATGAATAATATAAATGAAGGAGCTCTATTTAATAATATTTTTCTTGCACTTTAATCTACTTTAATTTTACTACTGCTACATCTTCATTGGAATAGCCAATTTCCAAATCAAATACATTTATTTTAACGACTAGAAACATAAAACTATATTGTGTTTTAGGATCTGTTCTGAGCACTGTTCAATAAGATCGCATTTAACATTTGGAAAAATCTTCAGTCTTTTCTGTTCTATTAACTTTGTTTTATAGGCAATCCACTACACAGAAAAATGAAATAATTCAACCAAGATAGATATAAAAGTTAGCAGATAATATTGGGTGATACTGAGCTTCAGCATCAGAGAAACTGGATTATGCATTTAATGCTGTACATCCTAATTTTGCTAGGGAACAGGCACATCAGTTCAAAGACACCACTTTTGTTTTTGTTTGTTTGTTTTTGGGACACACCCGGCTGCACTCATAGATTATTCCTGGCTCTGCACTCAGAAATCACCCCTGGCAGGCTTGAGGGACCATATGGGATACCTAGAATCAAACTCGGGTCTGCCTTGGGTCAGCCTCATGCAAAGTAAACACCCTACTGCGGTCCTCTTTGGTCCCTAAAGACACAACTATTAACACAGTGTGATATGGACTTTACAAAAGTAGTGTTGTAAATTGGCACTGCACTTTCTGTGCTTTGATCCATCCTTTCTAGCAGGGAAAGGACCATGACCCCAAGAAGAGGTTTTTAATTGACAAATGTTAAGTTACACTTATTGCTTCCATTCTGCTTACATTTTTTTGTTTGTTTTTGAGTTACTCCAGGTGATGCTCAGGGAATACTGACTATGCACTCAGAAATTACTCCTGGCTTGGGAGAACCATATGGGATACCAGAGATTGAACCAAGATCTATCCCTGGATAGGCCGCATGCAAGGCAAACATCCTGCTGCTATGCTATCGCTCCGGCCCCAAACATTTTTTGTTTGTTTTGGTGTCACACCTGGTGACACTCAAGGGCTACTCCTGGCTATGACTCAGAAATCGCTCCGGGTGTGGGGGACCATATGGGACACCAGGGGATCTTTCCTCCATTCGTCCTGGGTCTGCTATGTGCAAAGCAAACGCCCTACCACTACGCTATTGCTCCAGTCCCTACATTTTTTTTAAACATGCTGTATTAATGTCACCAAGGGAGTGTCTTGAGGATTTGGAATCACAGTGCCAGGCTTTATGACTAGAGGAGCTTGAAAAGTCCCATCACAATTTTATTGTCTCAATGCTTTTGATGAATCTTGGATCCTCTCTGATTTCCAGCAATCTCTAAAATGCTCACATTTCAGCATATTGCGATTCTCAGATTAATAAAACTAAATACTTTCAAATTATTTCTTATTCATTGTTCTTTACTCTGTGTTTGTGTTTCTTATTCATTGTTCTTTACTCTGTGCTGTTTTTTTTATGGGCCACACCTGGCATCCAACCAAGGCTCATCCTGGGTCAGCTGTGTGCAAAGCAAACGCCCTACTGCTGCGTAGCTTCGACCCCTTGTTCTTCACTTTTAATTCCTTGTTCTTCAAAGGTGGGACCTTGTTAGAAATACAGAATCATAGATCCCCATATTTCATAGAATTAACATCTTGTGCTCAGCCGGGACCCCCTAATATTCCTACAGATGTCAAAGTTAGGAAGCAAACTTATTAAGATCCCTTTGTAATTTCCTAATATTTTCCTGCTTTTTGTCTTTAGTCTGCCATTGGCCAGATGGAACATTGTCCAGTTACCGTCTGTGCAGACTCATCTGTAAAATGATAAGGATTTCTAATTGTTGAATGATTTTTTGGCTTTTTTGGAGGGCAAGGAAGACTTAATAGAATTCATGGGTAACTCAGTTCTGTGATCTCAGTAGTATCCAGGGCCAGGTTATATGGTCACATGGAAAGAATACGTTCAGTTTATTGAATTATGCCTCTATTTCTCCACTGTCAAATTCTTGTGAGCATTAAAGTTGAGAGAATACAGAGTTTCTGAAACATAATTAAGAGGAAAAAAGTATTAATATTCTCAATTTATCATCAGCAGTTGGGTTGGTGCCTCTTATGAATGTGGCACTTTGGTTTCTTCATTCTCTAAAGAAATTTATTCTTCAGTTTGCCTAATTCTCATAGTGATTGACTCAAGGTCCTTTCTAAGTTGTTCAACATCTATTTATGAAGCTGAATACTTGTCAACAGATTCAGATCCTTTTCTACATGGTGAAAAATCGCTCATGTCAGAGAATCAGATTAATTCTTTGTATTTCAATCAAGTTCCTACATTGTACAGAATCTTCAAAAGAGCACAACATATGGGTAAAGGCCCTAATTAAACACTTGTTGAAAGTAAATTAGTTAATTAGAGTTGACCGCTGCTTCCCACAGAGGGTAATCAACACAGGTCTGCGGAGAGCACCAACATCCTGTGGGGGCAGAAACAGGGCTTGTTTTCAGGCAAAAATATGTCCTTTAATAAATGCTTTTATGTGCTTCATCCTGTCCATATTAGAAATTTCCAATCAGGTCACTGATTTCTCAAAAAAAAAAATAAGAGGGTAATAATCTAGAGTATTTCTTCTATTCCTTCTAACATTGAGATGCAGCTCACAGAAACAGTTACTATCATTTTCCTGAGAGATAAGTAATTTGTGAAGTAGGAGGAACTCAGGGCTTTACTTTGTTATATTTTATTTTAAATATTTTATTTTTTATTTTATTTTAATTCCTAGTTGGACCTCTTACCAGAAATAACTGAGGGAACAACCAGGAGATGCTATCCATCACTAAAATTTGCCTAACATTTTATAGAGGAAGCTAGATATTTGGATATTTCTTGATACATCAGGGTAGGCAGCAGGTACTTTATGTTACCGGTATAAAAATATTTTATTTGTAAAAAAAATCAAAGTTTTATTTCCTATAAAATACAACCTAACCTAAACCATCATTCATTCACTCTTCGCACTAAACTCTGGATATTTCTGGGATTTTTTTGATTTATGATTATTTTCATCTGGGTATGTAATTTGGGTTTTGGCTACCACCAGAATTGGTGATGCCATGTGGGTGAGGTGGGGAGTCTCAAAGCATTTGACTTTGACTGAACCTGTTGTTTCATGAAATTGAAGTTTTGGCATTAAAGATTTTGGAGAGTTAAGTGCCAAATAATGTGGGTTTGAGATATAATAGAGCAATAAGTAAATATTTTGCTCTCCTATATGGCATAATGGTTGGAATCTGACTTGGGTTCTGTTTAGGTCACTGGATTAGCCAAAAGTGAATGCTCTGTGTTTCAGTAATAAGCATCCTGTAATACTTAGAAAGATTTCTTAGGGACCAGAGATAGTACAGTATGTATTGTAGGGCATTTGCCTTGCACGCGGCCAACCCATTTCTATCCCCTGCATCCCATATCGTCCCCTGAGCCTTCTAGGAATGATTTTTGAGCAGAGTTGGGAGTATCCCCTGAGTGCCGCTGAGTGTGGCCCAAAAACCAAAATAAAAGGAAAGATTTCTTAGAAAGATTTCTACAGGGTATCTTCTTTTTCATCCCTTCAAAGTTTCATTTATTTGTTTTTTGGCCACACCCATTGACGCTCAGGGCTTCTGACTTGGGAGGACCATATGGGACTCCGGGCGATCGAACCGCAGTCTGTCCTAGTCTAGGACTTGCTAGGCAGACACCTTACCTCTAGTGCTACTGCTCCGGCCCCCAAAGTTCCACTTTTTTCATGTCTTTTTTTTTTTCATTCTTCCCCTTCTCTTTTCTTTCTCCTTTAGTGCCTCTTTCTTTCTTTTTCCTTTTTCTCTTTTCTTCTTTTAAATTTATTCTTAAAAGATTCCTACAGGGAATTCAAGGCAAAGCAAGAGCTCAAATTTAGGATGGAGCCACCTAATAATTATGCATGTATGTATTTTATTATGTATTGCACAAATGTCAAATGAGAATTGATTCTAGAATGAAAAATAACTATGTTTTAATTTGGAGAAGTTGACTGGGTAGCAAGAAATGAAGAGACACTATGATAAGCTAAAAGCTTAGCTACCCCCTTATCTGACATTTAGTAATTCTGAGAAAGTTTACACATTTCCTGATTGTCAGATCAGCTACACAAAGTTTGGTTTGAGTTGCTGTTCATTTAACCCAGCCACAGAGACTCCCTCTTTGAAACCACAAATACTATTTGTACTGAGAAAGCAGTCCCATGGCTTATGAAACCCAGCTATTTCATTGGCATCTTTTCAACTTCATGTTCTTCCATTAGAAGCTGGTTCTTCAATTAGGGGTAAAAAATCCAAAGGAAACGCGCCTCTTTTTTTTTTTTTTTCTTATTTATTGAAATGTTGAGAAATCTCAGGAGTTGAAGAATGCTCAACATGCAAATATAAACATATTTCTATTTACTGATTTGTCTCTTTGAAGATCTATAACAAACACATCCTGGTTATATGGAAAAGAACAACTACATAAGAAAGAAATATCATCTTTAATGAGTGGTAGGGTAAAGTATAAGATATCCTCTTACTTCACTAGTAGACAAAGCTATTCTACTCATATTAAGATTGTTTTGTGTCTCACTAAGTTTCAAGGTTGTGAAACTAGGACAACTTAGCATAGAAGGTCGTTATTCCTGGTCTGGGTTTTTGCACTTTTTGTTAAGGCTTTCTTTTACAGATGATTCCTGACAAATCTGAGTCACTGCTGAGTGACTCAGAACTTTAGTGAACTTTTAGAGGGAATAGTTGGTGGGGAACCAGAACCTCCTGTAGAATTTCCAGGTTCTAGAAAGTATGTGTTTTGAAGATATAAAAGACATTTTCATTACAGCTGAGCTCCTCCAACTGATGGGTTAGGTGTTAGTTATCTTATTAAAAAAGATAGCATGAAATCTGAAAGAGGCCAGGTATGCAGGTTTCCTAACAGTTAGTCAGAATCATCCCTACTATCTAGGAAAATGATATGAGCCCTCTAGGACAAACATGCCTTCCTCATAGATTTTGCATGTTGATAGACCAGAGTTTATTGATTGCACAAGTGGCTTATATGACATTGTTAATCTCAGTCCCAGATCAGAGAGATTTTGTTTTTCTTCTAACTTTTAGTTAGTCTATAGTTGGCTGATCTGTCTGTCAAGGATATCATACACAGTTGTAGGTTAATTGATGACTTTTCTTCTGCTGCTCAGATATTTATTATAGAAATCATTGACATATGTAATCACTATATTTGACTAAAAGCTGTTACACCCTAAAGTTGAGTTACATGGCACAGATTTTTTAAAAAAATATTTCAAGAATAACAACTTGAGGGCCTGAGTTATAGCATGGAGGTGAGGTGTTTGCCTTGCATGCAGAAGGATGGTGGTTCGCATACTGCATCCCATATGGTTCCCTGAGCTTGTCAGTGGCGATTTCTGAGCATAGAGCCAGGAGTAACCCCTGAGCGCTGCTGGCTGTGACCCAAAACAAAACAAAAGAATAACAACTTGATTATATGTCACTTCCTTCAGGGACAAAACCAGACCTTATATATCTTTAAATATTCAATACTTTTATTAAAGCTCAGGGGCACTTTATAATTTCTTACTGACCAGGACCTGTACAATAATACAGCAGGTTTGATCCCTGGCATCCCATCTGATCCCCAGAAGAGATCTCTGAGCAACGCCGCATGTGGTCAGAAACATTGCTTATTCACCTTATTATCCCATAAAATTTTCACTATTTTGGTATTTTTTTATCACCCACCCTTCTTTCTTCTTTCTCCTTTCTTGCTGCTCTTCCTTCTTAGTATTTTTATTTGGTGAATTAGGCTAACGTTACATTTTTTGTGTTGATTACTATAGTTAGTTATTAAAACTTTTCAGTGAACAAGATAGGATAATGTAAAAATAATCAATTTCATCTAGGACAGATATTTTTAAATTTCAGCATACAAATTGCTTAATCGATAGGTTTTAAAAATTTGTTCCCTGTACCTATACCCACGAATTCATTCTGTAAGACTGATTTGGGGGAGAGGCAGAGAGCTTGCACAGGGAATATGGAGTTTGCCTAACATGCAGCTACCCTGTTTGAACTCTAGCCTCACATAAAATCTACTTAGCATCACATGTGGATGCCCAGCATCTCCAGGGATCATTCCTGAGCACAGAGCCAAGAATAGCCCCATGAGTACCACTGGGTATGACCCAGAAACAAAAAGTGGGCATCAGGCCTCTGTTTCTTTTAAAGCATCAAAGGTACTTTGGTGTAATCAGTGCACTATGACATGGAAAATTGTAAAAGTTTTAAAAAATAGCTTTTCATTAGTGAGATTTTTAAAGACTCAATATGCACAGATCTCAATTACATGAATGTTTGAAAATAGCTTGTTTAATATGTAATCTGGGCATAATAAATTATGGCAGTCATATTTTAGATAAAGTTTCTCTAAGTGGTAATTACTATTTAATTGGTTACTTAATGGTTTAATAAAGTGTTTTTTTTTTTTACACTTGGTTTCACATGTAAGAGACCCAACCATTCAGTGCTATTAAAAGCAAGTATTAAATAGAAAAGAGCTATGGTACAGTGGTTAAAACATTTTTCTGGGGCCCAGGAGATAGCATGGAGGTAAAGCGTTTGCCTTTCATGCAAAAGGTCATCGGTTTGAATCCCGGTGCCCCATATGGTCCCCCGTGCCTGCCAGGAACAATTTCTGAGCATGGAGCCAGGAGTAACCCCTGAGCACTGCTGGGAGTGACCCCCCCAAAAAAACCCAAAAAAACCCATTTTTCTACAAATCTAAGCTTTAGTATAGAACATGGCCTGGAAAGCCAGGAGCAAGCCCTAAGAACAGAGACAGGAGTGAGTCCTGAGCATCCCCAGGTGTGGCTCCAAACGAAAGTTAATCAATTAAAAATATTATTAACTTCTTAAGTTAAAAATATTAAAAATATTATGCATTTCTAAAGTCAAAAATCCTCCTAACATTCATATAAAGAGTTAAGGAAGCTGAGGTATAAATAGATTAAATCTAAAATCAGAAACTTCTTAGATTATTATTTGCTCAAAGTGGTATTCATTTTGGAAATAAAATCTGTGAATAAAATAATATACTATTATACTTCAAAAAAAGCCAAGTAGATCAAAGTAAAGTTTCGATAGTTGGGGCCCGGGAGATAGCATGGAGGTAAGGCGTTTGCCTTTCATGCAAAAGGTCATCGGTTCGAATCCCGGTGCCCCATATGGTCCCCCGTGCCTGCCAGGAGCAATTTCTGAGCATGGAGTCAGGAGTAACCCCTGAGCATTGCCGGGTGTGACCCAAAAACCAAAAAAAAAATTTCGATAGTTATGAAGTGGAATATGAGATAAACTTTTCAGGATGGATTTCATAGCAATTATTTTACAATATATTAATATCACTGCAGTTTATAAAATAATTTTATTTAATTTTTAAGAAGCAATAAATAAAATTTTAGATTTTCTGGTAAGAGTTTTAGGGAATATAATTCCAATTACTCCAAAAATCTGATAGGAATCCAGAAACCATGGGTGAAATAAGTAAAGATGGTGCTACAGGAGCCATGGCTGAGAGCCCCTATGGCAGTCCTGATGAAAGAATGTCTGAGAATTCTCCACCTTTACATAGTCTTTGTAACCTGGGAATATGCCATCTAAAATTGCCCTTGTTTTTCCATTTCGAGTTCAGATTAAGTAAACATTAACTGGGGACCTACTCTGTGCCAGACATTGCTGGCTTTTGAAAGATCTTTTCCATCTTCACAGACTTGGTCTATGACATATTATTCATGATTGTTATTACTGTCTGCCATTGTATGCAGGTGAAATGTGAGGCTTTGCGAAATTAGGTAAATTGTAAGCAAGATTTTAATCCAAGTCTGATTCCAGGGTTCAAGTGTCAGTCTATCATAATCATCCTAAAAAGTGGTTCCTGCTCTATTACAGTTGTTGGGTTTATTTTTTTTATAAATGAAAATACACTATTTTAGATAAGTCTATGTCCCATAGCCTCAAAAATATTCCTTACATTCAATATTATTTCATTATAATGTTGATAAAGAAAAAAATCAATTTCCAGCTGGGGTCACTGGTGTGACCTACATTGACAGAGACAGACAGACAGAGACAGAGACAGAGATTATATATATATATATATATATATACAAGTATGTACATGCAATGGAAGTTGTGCCCTGTGATAAGGATCATACTACAGAGAGTAGCCACCAGGAGAGATGCTTACATGGGGTAGGGGGTTGTGGGTGTTTGTTTGGGGGAGGCACTGTTTGGGCCACACACAGTTCTACTCAGGGCTTACTCTTGGCTCTGCATACTTGAATCCTCCTGGTAGATTCAGGGAACCATCTGGGATGTGAGGGATTGAACCTAGATCAGCTGCATGCAAGATAAGCTCCCTATCCTCTGAACAATCCCTGTAGCTCCTGACACTCGTTCTCTTCATCCTGAACTGAATAAGTAATACAAGTAATAAATTAATGTGGAAACTCTTGTTTACAGCAGGGTTTCCTAAACTTTTTGTATTTATCCAAGAAATACTTCACTTTTTATCCAAGAAGTTGTTGTGTGACTCCATGTATGTAAAATAAGTGTATAATCAAACATTTCCTGACAAGTCATAAAAATATTTCAAAAGGGGGCCCGGGAGATAGCATGGAGGTAAGGCATTTGCCTTTCATGCAAAAGGTCATCAGTTCAAATCCCGGTGCCCCATATGGTCCCCCGTACCTGCCAGGAGCAATTTCTGAGCATGGAGCCAGGAGTAACTCCTGAGCACTGCCGGGTGTGACCCAAAAACCAAAAAAAAAAAAAATTTCAAAAGTATGTAACTCTCACATGGTGTTATGACTAAACTCCCATGTAAGAGGCGAGGATTTAGGAGTCCAGGAACAGGAATGTGGTCCATGGTAGAGAGACTGTCTTACAGAAAAAGGACAAGAGTTCAATCCTTGCACTCTCCTACATAGCCACTGTGATCATTCTGGGATCCTTGGTGCCACCAGTGTTCTCTCTGCTGGGCACAAAGTCAAATATGTGCCAGCTCTATAATAGCTAAACTAAAACTGCATAACCCCAAATGCACTACAGCAAAGGGCTCTGCCCTCAGTCATCCCAACAGCAAAGGGAAGGGAGGTGAGTTAATAAAGACACACACAAGAAAGTAAACAAAAACAATCTTAGAAAAGTTTTGGTTTTTATTTAGAAGTGTGGGGATAGTTTGGCCACCAGAGCAATGTGGTAGAAACTTAGCCATTGTTTATCTCCATTCACTGAGGTAAAACTGGTTTTGTTATTGTTTATAGTTTTGTTTCAAGTCCCAGTTTTTAAGAACCTATGACTGGCCTCAAATGAGAATTTATTTTATTTGTTTGAAAGTGCTGAGTCAGTGATTAAGATAGTGTGTGTGAGCTAGTGGTAAAAGGCAGGTCTATGTAGTCAACAGTCAGAACAATGTTTTATTATTTCTTATTGAGCACCTGGGCACTGTGGAGTTGGAAATATATGAGTTAGATAAGTAGCTTGCAATTTATTAGGGAAAATGCACAAGGAACTGAAGTATTATGAGTCAAAAAAAGAAGATTAAACTTCTGCAAAAAACACCTAGCATGGCACATGATACCCAAAATGAATCTCTGAATTACTGAATCCTCTGAGACTGTGAAATTTTTTCTTATTTGTGTTTGGGCAACAATCCAACCATACTCAGGTTTCTGACTATGCACTCAGGGATCATTTATATCTAGTAGGGTCTGTATGCAGTTTTGAGGATCAACTGAAGTCAACTATGTATGAGGCAAATGCTCTAACCCTTGTACAATTTCTCTGACCCACAACAATGAAATTTAAGTGTGGTAAAATTTCTTCAAAATTCAAATTCCCCCCCCCCCCGTACTACCATCTTCAGAACTAGAAAATGACACAATTTTATGTTTGCAATGTTAAAGCTCACCTGGCTCGATATTATATCTCAACAGACCTTTCCAACAAGCTTAGAAGGAATTCTGTATCACAAGGGAGGTCTAGAAACCATTTAGAAGCAAACAAATTAAAGGAAAACTTGGAACATGTAAATGCTTTGTCCCTAAACATTGGCATATACACCCAATGTCCTGTCTCTACCTTTCTGAAAATGTCAGCAGTTCAGCTCAATTTTTTTGAAGTCTATAAATCTCTATTGTACATTTTCCACAGAATGCCCTTTAATCCATTGAAAACATGAAGTACTCTGGCCCACTAAGTAGAGAAATCGCAATGTGATGGAAGAGTGGCCAAGACACAGTTTCCACTCCCTTCCAAGGGAAACCAAATGGGAAAAATAATACATCATAAAAGCCAGAGTTCTGATTACAATTCTGGAAATAGGAATGAAATAAGATATTTTATTACAAAAGAGCTGTGTCTTGGATTCTCAGCTGAATTGAAAGGTTATTCAGAGTACAACCTATCACACATCTAATAGACTTATCAGTGAGATCTCCTGGGAGATACAACAAAGAAGGCAGGTAGACATTAGGAGAAATCAAGTTAGTTGTCTTTGTATAGGCCATAAGATAGGTCATTAATCAGCTGTTTCATGGAGACTTCCCTCTATCCTAAATTGAATCTTCACAAGGTTTCTTCACACATATTCTCCTACTGGAAGTAGGCGAGAGAATAGCAAGGTTAAGGCCTTTCATGCGTCACAACCTCATTTGATCTCAGCAACTCCTATAGTTCTTCAAGCATAGCAGAAGTGATTCCCCCCAAAGTTCAAACCTAACAATAAACCATGGGCATGAAACATAATAAAATGATGATGATGATGATGATGATGATGATGATAATAATAATAATAATAATAATAAAGCTAAATCCTCCAAGGACAGACAATTTTTCCTGTGGTGAGATCTTTGTAGTAAGGAAGATGTATTAACAAATTCTTTTGTATTCAAGTCATGCAAGAAGATTTAAAAAAAACACCACAAACCTTCCTGTGATAGGAAGCTTGCCACAAAGAGAGGGGTGCAGTTAGGAAAGAAGGGACTACTAAGACATTGACAGATGTGATCACTCTGGACATGAACTGGGTGCTGACAGGAGGGATAGTGATAGGCTGATACTCCTTCAGTAGTGATATTGAAAGCCAGTGTCGAAAATGAAACTAGAAAGAAAAAGATAGGTAGAAGAGGAGAGAAGAGAGAGAGAGCAGGAGAGAGGGGAGATAGAGAAACAGAGAGAGATACGAGATAGAAAGAGAGAAATGTCTGTCTCAGAGGCAGGCAAGAAAGATGGCAGGAAGAAAGGGAGCTCTGGTGACATTGGTTGTGATAAATGTGCACTGGCGAAGTGTGTCAGACATTGCATGACTGAAATACAATCATGAACAACTTTGTGACTGTGGGGGGAAAAGAACAACTGTATAATGAACAAATTTGAAACCACAGTGTTTAAATAAAGTAGTAAAAATAAAATCTCAAATAAAAAAAATTAAAAAAAAATGGGGCTCCGGGAGATAGCATGGAGATAAGGCATTTGCCTTTCATGCAAAAGGTCATCGGTTCGAATCCCGGTGTCCCATATGGTCCCCCGTGCCTGCCAGGAGCAATTTCTGAGCATGGAGCCAGGAGTAACCCCTGAGCACCGCCGGGTGTGGCCCAAAAATAAAAAAAAAATTTAAAAATAAAATCTCGGGGCTGGAGAGATAGCACAGTGGTAAGGTGTTTGCCTTGCATGCAGCCTATCCAGGACTAATGGTGTTTCGAATCCTGGTATCCCATATGGTCCCCTGTGTTAGGAGCAATTTTTGAGCGTAGAGCCAAAAGTAACTACTGAGCACCACTGGGTGTGACCCAAAATACAAATTAATTAATTAATTAATTAAATGAAAACAATCTCCATTTTCCTGTCCCTGCAATAAAGATAGTTTATTTGAAGTTTGGAGTGGTGGTTGGGCAGCAGCTTCTAAAACATTTTTCAGGACTAGAGAAAGAGCATGCACGCTTTGTACACTGGAAGTCTATGTTAAAATCCATGGCATCACATGCTTCAAAGCCTCTCTTTGATGAGTCTCTTGTATAGCC
The DNA here is from genome assembly GCA_004027635.1 of Crocidura indochinensis. Taxonomy (NCBI): domain Eukaryota; kingdom Metazoa; phylum Chordata; class Mammalia; order Eulipotyphla; family Soricidae; genus Crocidura; species Crocidura indochinensis. Next base: position 68,634 of record PVKC010000106.1, on the reverse strand, counting down.
AGGTTAGAGAATCACCTAGATACGTGAGCTGTATCCCTTTGCAGGTCCTTTTGCAGTGCTGGCTCTCAGCTTTTTTGTGTAAGTTAAGTCATCCTGAAATAATTGTTATTTTATTTTTAAAAGGAAATGACCACTGTGGGCAAGAACTAGATGCTTAAAGGAGATAAACGCGATATGCATGATACCCCTTTAATAACAATATTGCAATAGATTACTCTGTAGGTGAAAGAAATGAGTGAAAACTTGCAATGTGCTCTGGCTTGGATGAAACTGGAAGTCATTGAGTTAACCCAGATAACAAAGGACAAATATAAAATGATCTCACATATCTATGGTATATAGAGAAACAAGAAAGGAGACAATATCTAGTGCAGTCAATTATTTTTTTATTGCAAAACTGAGATCTCCAAGTGAAGAAAAAGGATTGGGGCTTAGGCAGATTAGGGGTGTGTACAGAGTGTAGTGGAGGGTTTTATGTGCAGTTACTTTGTGAAGATCATAAAAATTAGCACTGATGCAATTATGTTCCTGAACATACAATGTGAATTTTTAATAATCAAATAATGGATAAAATGTATATTTATGCTCACAATTTGGAAGTTACTTAATCTTCTTGAAAACAGCATTTATTAAATGCTGAACCCATTCTGGAATTCATGTACAGACTAACAGATCCCTCTTTCTGCTCTTTCTCTCACTGGGACTCAATAACTAAAATATTGAAGCATCCATCTAGAATTCTAGATGGTAAGCTTTTTGAAAGGCATTGTTAACTCAAAGCAAGGCAAGATAGGATGATGTCTCTTGTGATAAAGAAATGTGAACAAAAATTTAAGCAGTTGGGGCTGCACATGTGGCTCAAAGGCAAAACACTTGGTTTGTGTTGCATGTATGTATTCAGTTCCTGGCCCTTGTCATCCTTCAAGCATCCCCAAGAGTGACATCTTGGCCAAGCCAGGTGTGGTTCCAAAACACACACAAAAAGAAGAATCAAAATAGTTGAAACTTGACGGATTATTTGAACTTGTGTAAGTATTCTGCCCAGTTAATATAGAGACTGAAATAAAATGTTATATACATATAATTTCCAATAATGCATTTTGTTGCACTTTTTAAAATATTTTCCAGAGCTTTTTGTGAATTTATAAAACTCTTCAAATCTCACCATCAAAGTTTTGAAATTTGCGGCATCAAAACTTCATATAGATGTTGCCTAACTGTCGTCTCCATTAATTCCCAGGAGTAATGGGAAGAGCAGAAGTGGAAAGTGGAAATTATCTGGTCAAATTAGAGGATTTAAGTCCAAGAGGTCTAAGCTCAGAACCCACAGGCAGGGGACTGGAAGGAACTGGAAGTGATTTACCTTTGACCTGAGGTGAAGTGTGCAGGGTAGATGTAGATAATCCCATTCCACAAGTTCCCATGATAGAATGATCACTTTCCCAGCAAGGAACCCAGAATGTTCTCTGGCACTTTGACCCCTTATACTTCATTAGGATTTGCACCTGCACTGTGAGATAATTAAGCTCCTAAAAGGAGTGATTTTTTTGTTTGTTTTGTTTTGTTTGAGGACCAGACACAACAATGCACAGGAGCTACTCCTCACTGCTCAGAGGTTATACCCAGGAATGCTTGGGGGAACATATGTTTCCAAGAATCAAACCCAAGTCTTCCATATGCACAGTATACACTTCAGCTTATTGAGTCATCTCCCAGGTCCTTAGAAGGATGTGTAATGTTGAATTTCTAAATATTTGTAAAATGAATTTAGAATGAAATGAAAAGAAGTTGTATAAACTAAGAAAGTTTTATGTAACGAGTTTGTCTTTCTTTCCTTTCTGTCATCAGCAAAATAAATTTATTTACAGAAAATACAGAAGTTAATTGTTTTTCTGCAGATCTGGGATATTGATATGTTAACTTTTAAGCCTAATAGAGATGAATCACAGGTCTCTTCATAATGAAGGTAAGAAGAAATAGCTTTTTGGAAAAATTTCCCAGACTCTTACCTCAGGAAAAAAACAGACTTGTCATCCTAAGATATTTTCCTATTTCCTCTCCAGAACTTTAATTTCTATCCAAAATTGAGCAAGATTAAAAATTACTAAATTTCCTCTTTGAAAATTAATTTTATATCATTAATATTAAATTGACATAAACATATTTTATTTTATTTTCACATTTTAAGTTTATTTAACACTAAAATGATAGATTTACTTTTATTTTTTAGATTTTTTTTTGTTTGGGGCCACACATGACAGTGCTCAGGGCTTACTTTTGGCTTTTTACTCAGGCAGAGTGGCTCTTCATTTCTGGCAGAAGTCAGTGTATCTATCATATGAGGTACCAGGGGTTGAACCCCAGGTTAGCTAGATACTAGGCAAGTGCCTTATCTCTTGCAATATTGCTCTAGTCCCATCGAGTTTACTTTTATAAGCAACAATTCATAAAATTCTAGAAAATTTTAGAAAATCTAAATTTCCTTTTTATATCTTATATTTATTGAATCTAGAGTAACTTCAAGTGTTCTGCCCTAAAACCCAATATATTTTAGATATTTTTGCATTTATATTTTAAGAAATATGTTTCTTGTTTGGCACAGTCAATAGCATCAAAGAAAGAAGAGAATAATAGAGTATTTGAGAATGTGTAAGGACACAGGGAATGTCATGAAACTTTAGAAGCAGGAAAGACCATCAATTCTCTCGTTCCCAATGGGATGGACAGTGGTTATGGAAATCATGCTGTATTGAGGATGCCAGTCATCCTTCATTGAGACTGGCTCCCCACACAGAATGAATCCACCTGATTTTATATATTAACTCTCCTATGTCATGTTATTATCTTTTAATCATCCAGTAGTGAAAAATAATGTGATAGCCATGATAAATTCACAAATATATTATCATATATTATATTTATAGTATTATATAATATATAAATACATAATATTTATAGTATTATAAAATGAATAAACTGGGGCCAGAGCAATGGTGCTGAGCAGTAAGGCACCTGCCAAATAAAACAAGCCCTAATAGAACAACATCAAAACATGTAGTTAATAGGGACCGGATTGGTGATGCAGCAGTAGATGTTTGTCTTGCATGCGGCTGACCTAAGACAGACCATGGTTCAAGCCCCTAGCTTCCCATATGGTCCCCTGATCCTGGAGCGATTCCTGAGTGTAGCCAGGAGTAACCACTGAGCATCATAGAGTGTGTCCCCCACCAAAACAAACAAACAAAAAAAAGAAAGTGAATAAACTAATTATGACAAATCATGGTTTGGTGAGGCCCATTAGAAAGAGCATGTTTTTATAACTGGAAGTGAAGGGTGTGGATTTTGTATTGCTGGCGGGGGCAGGATAAGTAGTTAAATCAGGAGATTTGGAATGAATGAACTTAGTCTTCCCTCTTCTTCCCTTGCTCTATGTCTTAGAAGTCAGTGCTAGAATAAAAAGGGGTGAAATAGATTTTGCCTTTCTAAGAGGAATAATATTTTCTTTATATTTTTTATTTTATTATATATATGTCTTTATTTAAGCACCATGATTACAAGCATGTTTGTAGTTGGGTTTCAGTCAAAAACAGAATACCCCCCTTCACCAGTGCAACATTCCCATCACTAATGCCCACCTCTTCCCCTTCCCTGCCTGTTTCACGACAGGCATTCTACTCCTCTCGTTCTTTAACATTGTCATGCTAGTTGTTAGTGTAGCTATTTCCCTAACAGCGTTCACCACTCTTTGTGGTGAGCTTCAAATTGTGAGCCAGTCCTTCTGGCCCTTCCAGTCCTTAACTCTATTGTCTCTGGGCCTTATTACAGTAATGTCTTTAATTTCTCTTAAAACCCATAGTTAAGTGAGAATATTCTGTGTCTATCTCTCTCCCTTATGGAAGCAAGAAGCAGCACTCCTCATAAACAACATGGAGAGGGGTAAAAGGAAATGATTTGTTTTCCCCTCATCTTGGCAAACTACATAACTTCTCGGTGTTCTAATTTGTTAAAATGAGGATAATTTTATTCCACAAAGAATTTCAGAAACTAATTAAATGAGCTAGCATATGATAAATTGCTTTTATAAAGTTGCTTTTTCAAATTTCTAGGTATTTCTCCTAAGAAGATAAAAACATAAATTCAAAACATATATACAGGGGGCCGGGCGGTGGCACTGACGGTAAGGTGCCTGCACTAACCTAGGACGGACCTCGGTTCGATCCCCCGGTTCCCCATATGGTCCCCCGTGCCTGCCAGGAGCGACTTCTGAGCGAATAGCCAGGAATAACCCCTGAGCGTCACCGGGTGTGGCCCAAAAACCAAAAAAAAAAAAACCATATATACAAATATATATCACTCCTATGTCCACTACAGTGTACTTCACAATAGCCTAGATATGTAATAACCCTGGAGTCCAAGGACAGATGAAAGGATAAGTAAGATGTGGTGACTATACAGTGTGATGCTAATTGGCTATAAGAAAGAGGAAATCTCTCCCTTTGCTATAACTTGAATAAAATGAGATGGGAGGCCAAGCTAAGAGCAATAAGTCATAGGGAGAAAGACAAGTGCCAGTAAAAGACAAATACTTACATGTGCCATATAAAATAAAGAGACAGGAAAAAGTCCATTTAAATCTATGTCTTGAGGTTCAGAATGAAAAATGGAAGTTACAAATGCAAAATACAGGTGGGTGTAGGGAATGCAAAAGTTGGAAAGGATCAAACAGATAAGGCAAAAGGCACTTGCATCCAACTTTGGAACTTCAGAGGGATGTCGTGAGAAGTTATTTTGAAGAGGTGTGAGAAAGCATTCCTCAAACATACAAAGATATAAGCAATTGTTAGCCCAATTAAAAAGTAATAATGAGGGCCTGAGCATCAATAGAGCAGGTAGGTTGCTTGTCTTGCTTATGTGAGATGTTGATTTGAACTCTGATGTCCCAAATTGTCCTAATGCACTTCTGGGAACTTCTAGGAACTTCTAAGTGCACTTCTAAGAACTGCCAAGCATGACCCAAAGAAGGAAAAAATGAGTAAACAAATAAATAACTATAGTGACAACAATAAATTTTATGTTGAAGCAAATAACTGCTAAAATTATCTTGATTGTTTAAAATGTTAGGATTTTGGAGATGTACTAAGCTTGAGAAAAAATAAAATATCAAGTTATATTCTTACATTCATCAGCTTAGAATCTATTAAGACTATGGTAACATTGCTTTAACTATTCACAATTAACAATGAAGGAAGCAAAAGGTGGTATTTATTCCAGGATAATGGATATTGATTTGGAAGCCTAGGTGGGCCCCGATATCTCCATACTCCTCTATGATGCAGATGCATGAAATACTTCAACTGCTCTTTGTGGTCCCATGATAGCAAATTTTTGCCTGTTGTAAGATTAGAATGTTCCTTCCATTTGTCTTCATCATCTTGGGCTGTCATCACAAAATAGGACAGATGGGGAACTGAAACTATAGAAACAGATTTCAGAACATTCTGGAAAGTCTAAGACCAAGGTGACCATCAAACTAGTTCATGATGAGAATCTCTTGTTGGTAGAGACTGGTACGTGACCAGCTTCTTGCTGTGTCCTCCCACGGTGTGAGAGAACTTTAGAGGGCTCAGTTCTCCCTGTAATACAAATTTCCTCATGAGAGTCACAATCTCATAACCTCATCTAGTTATTTCTAAAAAAATTACTTTTCCTACATCCCAAAACCATTTCACCAGGGTTGGGGGTAGAGATTCCACAAAAGAATTTGGGGAGAGCACAGAATACCTATCTCATAGGTCTGCTAACATCTACAATATCTTCAAGGCATTTAAATATCCTATTTTTGCAATTTCCTTTACAAATTCACATAGGGCTCATCATTCTTTTTTTATCCTATTGATTAAATCGGGACTGAAAAGTCCTTATAAGTAATGGCAGTAAATAGTTATTGTGATTGTCTTTTATAAAATATGGTTTAATCTTTTATACCCTAGTCCAACCTGCACTTTAATTGAACTTTAATTGTATTGGACACAGAGCAGTTAGTGCATCTAAGTTTAATGAATATTTGAATAAATTAAGAAAATGGTTCATTAGATAGTTGCCAAAAGATATAGTTCATTGGATAGGATAGGATTCCTGTATGTGTTTCTCAATTATAATAAAGTTCATGGAAGCCATGTTGGGAGGAGCATCTCAGGAAGTTTTTTTGGGGGGGGGGGAAATCACACCCGGCTGCCCTCAGAAATCACTCCAGATAGATTTGGGGATAGCCCATATGGAATGCCAGGATTCGAACCAGCGTCCTCCTTTCTGTATGCAAGGCAAATGCCCTACCTCCATGCTATCTCTCTGGTCCCTCAGGAAGTTTTTGTGAAGATCCACAGCCATGTAATGAACCAGGAGAAAGTTCCTGGAAGTTTGAATGAGTTTTTGAACTAAAACTACTTCATGAAAGAGAAATCTAAAAATATCTAGACAGTTTTGGACTGCCCTTCAGTTCAGAGAGGTCCTGAGAAGTGAGTGTAGATTTTATTTCAAATTCCAATATGGATTAGATTTGGAGGTATTTTGGTTGAATTTAAAAATACCTCAAAAATTGCTGTGTTAAATTTGCCTGAAGCTACTTTGGGGTTTCTCCACTTGCAGTTCGTTATCTCTGAAATAATTGTTACCAACAGTTTGAGTTCCATTTGGTGTTGTCCCAGAATATAACAGTTCTAACAGGGCCCTGCTGGACTGTCTATGGAGTTCAACACTCTTTATTGGCAGCTGAATGAAAGAATGTAATCGCTTAACATCCTTCAACCCACACCCGACTCTTTCACTCTTTCCAGCCATTAACCCTGGAGTGGGGAAAACACAGTGACTTATCCAGTCCATAAGAAGTGAGTGAGGTAGTATGAGATGTGAAAAGGACAAAGGCCTCAAATCTGGAGAAGAGAACAATCAGGCCAAGAAAAGATTTTGGCAATGATTAGCCTGCTCTCTTGAAATATGCTAGAATTTCCAAGAAACAAATTATGTGATTTTAGGAGAAAGGGTGTGCTCTTCTAATCTAGATAGAAAGAGAAAATTATAACCAGGGTTCAACTCTGTGAATAGCTCCCCTGATGTATTATAGTCAAGTCATCACTTTGTTCACAAAGATTATAGGTCACTGTTCACTGCTTTTGTTTATTTGTTCAGTGGGCTGTAATTTTTTCTTTATTTTGCTATATAGTTTGAGACTTTAGGGGGACATACGCTGGCATTCAGTTTCAAGTGCCCAGAAGGCAGGGAAAAATCTATAGATTTAATAAGCTTTTAAATTGGCATCACTCTTGACTGTCAATTGTCCTGTCTGTGGCTCCTACTGTGTGAAACTGAATGTCTCCTCTACCGTGATTCAGGTTGATAGGATGTGTGAGAACCTGCCTCCCTGATTTCTGCTGTCACAAAGATTGCTGTGTGTTTGACCTTAAATATTTCAGTCTTACTCTGAATAGTAAGGAGCTAATGCTGCTCTCAGTCAGGAGCAGCATTAAAATGAGACTGAGTCTGGCAGATAAAGCCACTCAGCATAAGGTGGCCCTCTATGAGTCTGTACTCTTCTGTAGAGAGCTCAGCTCTTGCTCTCTTTGACATAACAGTCAGCTAAGTGGGTATGTACTCTGGTTCCACTACTTTATGTGCTTCCATGGCCCATGATTTAGCAGTATCTTTTGCCAAGTAAATGGTCTTGACTCTCACCTCTCTATTAAATCCCTGATGGCTAATGTGTCCACTAACATCAACATTCTATCGAGTTAGCAACCTTTAAGACATAAAGAGCTATTTGGACTTGTTTCCGAAGAGAGACAAAAAAACCTGGGAGCCACAAAAGCATCTCGATATTTAAAACAAATATAGCACTGCATACATTATTTCTTATCTTAATACTATATACAGGATCATGCAGCTAGCTGTCGATCTGAAGAAAAAAGAACTTTTTCGCTTAACAATGTAAAACACATATTTGTGCAAATTAATAGACAATTAAATATTTAAGCGATACCACTCCCCACTCCTCTGCTATAGGCCCTGCTGTCAAAACTTCAAAAGAGCCACATGCAACTCTTGAGCCTCGGGTTCCTTTCCCATACTCTAGGTCATCTCTGCTCTCTTTACTCCTATCTGCAGTCCATTCTCTATTGCTATTACTTAGATTCATTCTCAGATTACAGCTTGTCCTTCCAGGCTAATACTGAATGTGTGGTTTTTAGGTGATCTGGCTTATCAGCTTCTTGGTCATCTTTTTGATACTAAGAGGGAAGGGGAAAAAAGAAAAAGTATTCTACTTTCCTAAGCTTTAAATGGTCTCATGAATAAGAGTGAGGTGTTAAAACACAAGGCTCACCTTTATAACCTTCAGAGAAAACTGCACTGAACAACCAAAGAACAGGTATTTTGGCCATAACTCCAGCACAAATATTGCTTTGCATTGGAATATGAAGGAGAAAATGACGCTTTTCAGTGCTTTTAAGTGTATGATAGAGCAGAGTCCCATTTATTGGCATTTGTCAATAATGAGCTACTTTAAGAGCAGAGATATCACTGGACCTGTTGAAACAGAGCTAAAATGCCTTTTTGTCTATTTCAGTACAATCTCTGACCAGCTCCTTCCCATCTTTCTTAATTTATTGTTGTTTTTATTGTTGAATTTTAAAGGCATGCTGTAGCAACCACCCATCAGGACTGAGAGAGAGGAGAGAAAGTGAAATCAAGTATACTTTTTATTTCTCCTGGAGTCTGAAGCCTGTCACTGTTGCTAGGCAGTTTCTGAAAAGAAAGGAAGAGATAGATGAAAATTTACCAGCCCAGAGATGTCTAGGGGAGATCCTGATCCAAAAAAAAAAAAAAGAGAGAGAAAGAAATAGTTACAAAAGCAGGCAGCATCTCTCTGATGCTTTATTTCTGACCTCTTGCGGACCAGCATATGCTTCTCTGGTTACTATTCTGACCCCCCCCCCCTTAAATGTCCAATTTTTTCCTTTTATACCCTATAGGAGAGAGATGTGTCCAGGGGTATGTTCAGGGGGAATGTCCAGGTTCAAATGTCATCCAGTGGGGGTCATCCAAGTCCAACAGCTATACATCAACATGTGAAAAACTCCAATTTGTTAGGGTGAAAGGGTGACAAATTCTTTCTAGCTGTTTTCTGCTGATAGGGGACAGTTATGGGGTTATCAGAATTTTTCACTTTCTATTTTATCTATCTAAAAGGCAAATATTCTCTATTTAAATTTTTCCTTTGTTTTTCTGTGTCTAAATCTCTTTTTTTCTCTATGTAATAAATCTCATTTGCTCATTTTCTTTTTCTGTATCTCTGTGCTGTTAGATTCATGCTATCATCCAAGTGAAATAACAAAGAGACCACCTGGCAATCCAAGTCACAAAGCAGGTTTTATATGCTTAGCTAGCTAAAGGGTCAAGACTTCCACCTGAGAACAGACTTCCAGTCAAAGACTCCGGGTCACTTTTTCACTTGGGTTAAATAGCCGTCACATCCATGTATCAGAACTGAATGTACAGCCACAGGAAGCAGGAAAAAGAATTACACCTTCAAATATATTCCAATTTCTTATGGTTTTAATTCGCTAATGGCAAGCATCGTTTCTTTTGTCTGTAGAGCATAGTCAAGATATTCTGAGCTCAGGACTATGTTTGTTGATAATGTTATGATGCTTTGGTTTCTTTTGTTTAACTTCTGTGTAATCATTGCAGATAACAAGTACAGAGCTGTATTGTTGCCCCACCCCTGGGTTCAGGTAACTGTCTGAGTCCTGCCCATTCCTGGGCAGGGCTTTGGGAACCAGATATTGCATTTACTTTACCTGAAAACCCCTCCCATTTCCTGGGAGGGGTCTTGGAAGGGTATTTAGGTCTGGGGACTCTGCCTTTCTGGCCTTTTGCCTTTGCGCCCTTTTGCCTTTTGGATCCTTTGGGTCCTGGCCAACATGTAGGTCAGAGGTGACATGGATAAAAGAAGATGCAGGGCTAGCTTGAATGGTAGCAGCCACATCTGATGACTAGGGCTGAATAAAGATGTTATCTTTCATGAAGCCTGCCTGTGAGTGAGATTTCTACCTGCCTCTCTCATGAACCTGCAGACCCGCCGGTTAGTGGGGGCTGGAGCTATGTGGCCTGGGATGGCAAACCAAGGCCTTCATCTCCATCCAGCACCATCCTAAGGTGTGGTTTACTTTTGTAAGAGCTGATTTACTTACTGTATCATTCACTGCTCCAGAACCTGATTGGTTTAAGTAATATTCCCCTGTCCAATTGATCTGATCCTTTTCAGGTGCTGAAACTGCAGAACTGAACCAGTTAATTCCACTTTTAGGTTAGCATGAGATTTCATCCCCTTTGGGGAAAGACTACAGTACCTTGTCAGCCTGAAGAAACGACAGAGGACAGACCTTCAATGACACACCCTTTTAATAACTTCTAAGGTGGTGAAGTCTCTAGGAAGAATATGGAGCAGGAAGGTCATCAGTAAACCTTCCAGGGGAATTAGGGCAAGAAAGAGTCACAAGAATTCAATGAGCTAAGGTATCAGTTGTACCAGATGTGGGTTGTATTGTTCTTTTTACCCCAACAGCTGTTTAAATTGTGAGATTAAAGAAAAAGCAAGAACCTCTCTTTCTCTTTGCAGTGGAATCACCTGAATAGGAAAGACACCTTGCAGACCTAACTGCCCCAGCTCACAAGACCAGAACAAGAATGCAGATATACAAATGTGACTATGGAACCCCAAGATGTAGACCCCTAGACACACTAGCGCCTTTAGAGACTATGTTTTGAAAAAAAATGGGGGGAGTAGGATTCTGAGGTCCCCTCTTTCCTCATGAAAGTTTCTGCCTTTGCTAAACTGCATCTGTATAATCCCATTGTTAGCTTGTGGAAATGTGGCCTTCAGATAAAAGTTGAAGACAAAGAAACAGTACCCATGTCCAGAACACAGCACCCATGTCCCTGCACTTGGGATAGGCCTTAACAGATCAGTCTTCTAATATCTGAATTATGTATCTTGTAGCATTTGAATGGTGTATTCCTTTTATCTACTTCCTGGGGCTGTACATTCAGCTCTGATGCATAGATGTGATGACTATATAACCCGAGTGGAAAAGTAACTCAGGGTCTTTGACTGGAAGAAAGCCTGTTCCCAGGGGAATGTCTTGGCTCCTTAGCATATAAAACCCCGCTTTGTGACTTGCATTGCCGGGTGGTCTCTTTGTCTTATCACTGGACTGGTCATACAAACCCAGTAGTGTCTATCTCCTTTTTTCTATATATAATTAATCTATATCTCTATATAATTAAATAATATTTATAAATAAATATATAAAGAAATAAATCTCTATATATTACATTTATTTTTCTCTTTTTATCAAGTTATGGCTCTTAAATCATTTTTCTCTCTTACATTAATTTCTCTTATCTTCATTTATTCAATTTCTCTCTCTTTTTAACATTTCATCATTTTTTGGGCCACACCCATTTGATGCTCAGGGGTTACTCGGCTAAGCGCTCAGAAATTGCCCCTGACTTGGGGGGGACCATATGGGACGCTGGGGGATCGAACTGCGGTCCTTCCTTGGCTACCACTTCCAAGGCAGACACTTTACCTCTAGCGCTACCTCGCCAGCCCCAACATTTCATCATCTTACTTGCAATATTTTTTGTTTTTTGAAATCCTTGTAGAATCCAAGGTTCACTTGACCTGTAAAGAGCGCCATTTTGTAGAAATACACTGTCATTTAGCAGGTCACTGCAATAAGTTTCAAGTTCACCTGCTAGTCAGTTGCTGCAAAGCTGCAGAGATCCATGGGGCTTGACCACTGTGTGGTGCCTCATGTCTACCCAGGGTCACTGACATGTAGTGACCACAGCCTAAGACTGAGAGAGAGAGAGAAGAGTGAAAGGGAAACCAAGTATACTTTTTATTCTTCCTGGAGTCTGAGGCCTGCTGCTGATGCCCAGGAATTTGTGTGGGAGAGGGAAAGATAGATGGAAATTCACTGGCCAGAGGTGGCCAGGGGAGGCCCTGGTACAAGAAAGAAAGATAAAGGAATAGATACAAAACAGGCAGCATCTCAGTGATGCTTTATCTCCAGCTACCCACAAGTCAGCAGATGCTGCTTTGGTCACTTATCCTGCCCCCTTCCCCAGAACTGTCCAAGTTTTTCTTTTTCTTTTTTTCAAATTTTTTAATAATATCTTTATTTAAACACCTCGATTGCAAAATGATTGTGATTAGGTTTCAGTCATGTAAAGAACACCCTCCCCCTTCACCAGTGCAATATTCCCACCACCAATGTCCCAAATCTCCCTCTACCCCACCCCATGCCCACCTGTACTCTAGAAAGGCTTTCCAGTTCCCTCATTCATTCACATGGTTATGATAGTTCTCAGTGTAGTTATTTCTCTAGCTGCACTCACCATTTTGTGGTGTGATTCATGAAGTGAGCTGAGAGTTCCAGTCCTCCTCTCTTTGTTTCTGAGGATTGTTGCAAAAATGTCTTTTATTTTTCTTAAAACCCATAGATGAGTGAGACTATTCTGCGTCTATCTCTCTCCCTCTGACTTATTTCACTCAGCATGATAGATTCCATGTACATCCATGTATAGGAAAATTTCATGACTTCATCTTTCCTGATTGCTGCATAATATTCCTCAGAGGGCTCGGAAGGGCATCCCCAAAAAACTTCGTCCTGGAGCTGCTTAGGCCGAGAAACCAAGAAGCACTACAAGCATGACAAAAAGGCAAGTTTTTCTTTTTATATCTGACATGATAGGGGGCGTGTCCAAGAGCATGTCCAGATTCAACTGTCATTCAGTGGGGTTATCCAAAGGGCGTGTCTAAGTCCTACTGCTATACATCAGCAGCATACCTTTGGTATAAATTCAAAAAAGCCAAAATTTTATAAAATGAAAAGTACACTTTTCATACTCTTTATGGCCATCTAAGAAGTGTTCTTTTTTCCCATAAGTGTCTACTTTTATTATTTAAACTATTTTGACTAAATGTGTTTTTTGAGCATAAATTAAACAAAAATGTAGACCATTTCCTTTTTTTTAAATTATCTTTTGTTATTATTGTTGTTGTTCTTTGATCACCCCTGTGGTGCTCAGGGCTTATACCTAACTCTCTATTAGGGGATCACTGCTGACAGTGATCAGGGGACCACATGTGGTGCAGGGGATTGAACCTAGCTCAGTCATGTGCAATACAAGCTTTCTACCCACTGTATTATCTCTCCAGCCCTATAATTTTATTTTTTATTATCATTTAGTAGATCACAGACATTTCTAAATTTTCACCCATAATTTTGAATTAATGTTTTCTATTTAATAACTGCATGGCATCTCAAGATCTAATTTATTAGAGTAACTTTTCAGAATCTAAATTCATACAATGATAAAGGAAATTATTATTTTTCAGTTGACTTATGCCATAGGCCAGAATACCTGCTTTTTTATCTGGCATTGCACATTTAAGAAATAATCAAGAAATAGCTTTTAATAAAGTTAAGGAAGAAATCTAGCATAAATTTAAATTGGAGTTGAGAGATAGGGTTGTGATAGAGTCAAAAGGACTGCTTATTCCTAAAGGATGCATGCTCTTTTTAAGGTGTTTGGCAGTTGAAAACAGAAAACATGCCCCTCTACCTCCTCCCTCAATTCCTCCCTAATTTCTAGTTTAACTCCTCCAAATAATGATAATGAATTAATGAATGGATTAAATACTAGGGTAGTTTTCTTTTTATTTTATGAACAAAATGATAGTACTTTTTATAAGGAAAAAAGCTATATTTTATATGTACACTACAAAGCCATATCACTTCTGCAGACACCAAAACCATGAGTTTTTCTTGGGCAAGATTTTAAAAGATTTTTTTTTAAGAGTTGAGCTATCGCTTAAAAAAATAACTCTAGAAGGAAGAATGTTGGACTGAACAGAACAGTGCACATATGGTACTTTTTGTTTTTATAGCAAGCCGGCATTAATGGAAGTATGATGGGTGCTCCTTGGCACCAGACAAACCTGGAGTTTGGCTCAAAGCAGAATGTTCTGGAGAGTTTTCTCTCTGTTGGCCATCTCCGTAGATGGAGATTGTATGAAGGGAACAGCTGGCTCTGGTAGGGAAACAGCCAACAGTGTTATTTCATGCTTGTAGACCTTGAGATCTGAGCTTTGTTTGCTGTTTATTGTCACGGGTAACCTTCTGGCTGAAACAGAGAGTCTAAATGCGTCTTCTAAAGTCGGAGAGCAAAGACTGCCAGGAGAGCACTTGCAGGGAAGTCCTTTCATTTGGAAATCCTGGAAGAAGGAAATGGTTTCAAAAGAGTTTTAATCCAGGGTGAGCAGCTTGCCAAAAGATAGGCGCTGTGCATGAAGTAATAGATTTGCTCCTTGAAGGATGGAAGAATGGATATTTCATCAGGAAATGAGAGGTTGCTGACAGGGAGACATGCTGTCAACCACAACCTGATCCCCTGTGTACACTATTTCTATTAATAAGAATTGTGAAGAAGGGCATGGAAATCACTATTATCTGGCCACTCTCTGTAAGCCTTGGTCCCTGCAAGGAGCGCTAGTATTGCCAAGGCCAGGTTGTATTCATTTATCTCTAAATCCAGGGAGAACTTTATCAAGGACCCTGAGAAGCCAGGAAAATGTACATTTACTCTTCTAGAATTTTCCAAGTTTTGAAGGTTTTAGGCTGGTCATTTGACACATATGAAATTACTTGGTCCATGAAAATAGCAATTGTCAATTGGGGCTTTGGTTAAATAGTAACTTCATAAATTTGGAATTAGATGTGAAGTCCTAGATAAAATGACCATATAATCTAGCTTGGTTCCTTTTTATCAAAGATAAGGTTTTATGGTCTCTCACCTCAGGAAAAAAATTAATTCCTCAATTTCTTGGGTGATTGAAAATTGTATTTACTCTTGAGCTCTGTCCAGTCTGCTGACTTGTTTCTGGTGAGTCTGTTTAAGTAATGTAGCTTTATTTAATTTGGCATGAATTTTTGTTATTACTGAACTAGAGGGAAGTCAGGTTTTTGATAAAGAAATATCATGTTATATTCTGGGAATACTCAAATGTCAGTGGAAAAGAAGAAATGTAAGTGGTGTTCTCATAAAAATCTTCACATTTACTTCTAAACTGCTGCTACTACTCATTAAGCCAGTGCTGCCTTGGAAAATTCATAGCTTTTGGATTTTATACTGAATGACATTCACATTCTATTACTGAGATATGTCTATTTCTTATGTTTTCAAATCTTCATTTCATTTGTATAGCTCTGTTTGTCATACATAGTGTAGGTGCTAATCATCTTGTAACTTGCAGTAGTGGGCTGGAGATAACAATAGTGGGTAGAGTACTTTGGCATGAGGATGACCTGGGCTCAATTTCTAGAGTCCATTGTGTGTGATCTCTGGGTGCAGAGTCAGGAGTAAGCCATGAATACTGTCAGGTATGGCCCCCAAAATAAAATAAAAGCAATACAGATATAAATACTTGCAACAGAAAAATTGTATACTTGGGGCTGGAATAATAGCACAGAGGTAGGGAGTTTACCTAGTAAGGGTTGACCATGGATGAACCCGGGTTCAATTCTTGGCATTTCATATTGCCCCTGAGCAAGCCAGGAGCAATTTCCGAGTGCAGAGTCAGAAGTGACCCCTGAGTGCTGCCAAGTGTGACCCAAACCCCCGATAGTATACTCACAAATACAAATAGTATGAGTTTAAAGAATCTCAACATTATTCTTTTTCTTTCCTCCCGTGACAGAATCTCCTTAAAAAAAAAAGCTATGTTAATAAAAAAAAGTTATGATAATTTGGAATGCTTAGGTCCTCTTCTAACCAGAATAAAATGAAGAGGAGTAAAATGTTACAATTATTTGCAAAAGGAAAATAGGGTAGAATTATATTAAATATAATGAAAAGAATGCATGTAAATGAGGCATATGGTATATTACTTCTATAACCTGTGTATATTTTATGAATACATAATAGAAGTAATATGAGAATGGCCCTTAACTTAGAGAGCATAAACAACTAATGTTACATTTGATCTTAGCCAAAAGGCTGAGAAGTGATAATAAACAACTTATGTTAGTGAAAACATAAAAGCTTCTTTAGAGATAAAATATTAAAAATATTTAAAATGATTAAAATCAATATATAAAAACAGAGCATTAATGTTATTATTTATCTGAAAATAAATAAACATTAATTTGAAAGTATATCTGCATCATCGTGTTCACTGAAGATCTATTTGTAAAGCTATTTATATTTGTAGAGTTATTTATTTTTTTTACTGGTAGAGGTATTTACATTCACCAAGACATGGAAAATATCCAAACGCCAAACAATGGATGACTGAATAAAGATGATTGGAATATATGCACAGTAGAATACAACACAGTCACAATGAAAAGACAAAATCTGCAGGATGCTTTGCTCAGCAAAACTAAGTCAAATGGAGGAAGATACAGGGCAGACGATCTCACTCATCTATGGTAAATAAATAAGAAACAAGCCAAGGGCTTTGAAAAAAGTAGTTCAAAACCAGATCTGATCTTGATTAAAGATTAACATTTCCAGAAAAAAAAATGGTATAAATGGGCATAAAAGGTGGGATCCAATGATGTTGGGATCTCAGCATTGAGATGGGAGATATAAGAACTTACTTTTGAAGGGATATAAAAAATAGCTTCCTGAAACAAAAAGAATGGGATATAAATAAGTATGAGAGTAGTATGAAAATAAATTAATTTATCTTTAAAGTGTAAAATATACTTTAACTGGTAAATTTTTGAAAAGATATTGGAACTGGAGATACAGTACAATTGGTAGGGTGTTTGACATGCCTATGGTTTACCCAGATTTGATCTTTAGCATCCCTGAGCATTACCAGGAGCAATTTGTGAGTGCAAAGTTGAGAATAACCACTGAGTATCGCTGAATGAGATCACCCCCAAGTTTTTAATATGATTAAATATTAAGTGCAAAAGAAAATTTAGGGGCCGGAGCGGTGGCACAGCAGTAAAGAATTTGCCTTGCCTTCTCTAGCCTAGGACAGACCGCAGTTCATTCCCCCACGTTCCATATGGTTCCCTAAGCCAGAAAAATTTCTGAGCACATATCGAGGAGTAACCCTTGAGCATCACCGGATGTTGTCCTAAAACAAACAAACAAACAAACAAAAAGAACAAAATAAACATTAGTTTTGGTGCAAAAAATAAATTAGCTCATCCATCATAAAGTGTTTATTAGTGCTTGGCATAAGTAGATTTTTATTGAGCTTTTGTTGTTACTAATTATCTATGAATTAATTCCTGATGCTACCTTTAATGAACAGGAAACAGTTGAGAAACTGAATACCTAATGATGTACATACGTGTAAAATCTGAAACAATGACTCTGGGGAGAAGTGAGGTGTATATTTTATAGTGACTCAAAAGATGTAAACTATGAAAAAATTGGAACCTGAATATAATATAGAGAAAGAAAATGAGATGGATTTTTAAAGATAGCATCCTCAGTTAAATTATTTTGAGTCTACATCTGGTGCTCTATGCTCAGGGGCTACTCCTGGCTCTGTGCTCAGGGATCACTTCTGTTGATGCCAAATTAACAAACCCAGATTGGCCATATGCAAGACATGCACTTTAGCTTTTGTATTATCTCTCTAGGCCAAGGGGCATTAAAACCTAAATGCAAAAAGGCCTATAAATCTGAGTTTTATAGAGTGAAGAAATCTGGAAGCTGGCCAGTTTAGAACAGTTGGTCAAATCCAACACCATAGGTGTGATAGCAAAATACGTGGGACTTGTGTTTTTAGCAAATGTGCATGCACACATACAAGCAATATAGGAATAGAAATAGCATGTATTAAAATAAATTTTTAATCTAGATTCTCTTTGTGTGATGTGTGGATAACAAAGCAAGTATGAATTTCTTTTTTATTCTGACCTAAATAAAATTTTCCTAAAAGAAAGTAAAAGATTTTTGGTGAGCAATCTGGTAATTGGAAATGTCATCAATTAGAAATTAGAATTAGCATAATTAACATAATTATAAATATCATTATCTATGATGGATGCTAACCAAATTAAAGAACCAGGAATACAGCAATCAAATGATTTTCTTTGTAGAAGTCTCTCATTGGTTCTTAAAGACATTGATAGCATAAAAATGAGTTTATTGGAAATTTTCATGGATTTATAAGGTAGCTAAATATTATTATGATGGGTGTGCATATGCTTATGTTCACTATTAGTTAACTTAGTTCCACAAGAAGATTTTAATCATTTAAACTACTTTTCTTTGTTTTCTTTATGAAATTTATTTTATTTTATTTTTGGTTTTTGGGCCACACCCGTTTGACGCTCAGGGGTTACTCTGGCTATGTGCTCAGAAATTGCTCCTGGCTGGTGGACCATATGGGACATTGGGGATCGAACTACTGTCCATCCTACGCTAGTGCTTGCAAGGCAGACACACCTTACCCCTACCACCACATCTCTGGCCCCTTCTT
The DNA here is from genome assembly GCA_004027635.1 of Crocidura indochinensis. Lineage (NCBI taxonomy): Eukaryota > Metazoa > Chordata > Mammalia > Eulipotyphla > Soricidae > Crocidura > Crocidura indochinensis. Next base: position 50,057 of record PVKC010000106.1, on the reverse strand, counting down.
TATGAAATCTTGAAGTAGAAGTGTCTGAACTAAAAACTATCTGAAGCGTCTGCAACCAACTAACTTTAAATCAGTAATTTTTGATGTTTAGAGGGGAAGCAAAAGATGGGAATGCTCTTAAAAAATTAATCCTGGGCCCGGGAGATAGCATGGAGGTAAGGCATTTGCCTTTCATGCAAAAGGTCATCGGTTCGAATCCCGGTGCCCTATATGGTCCCCCGTGCCTGCCAGGAGCAATTTCTGAGCATGGAGCCAGGAGTAACCCCTGAGCACTGCCGGGTGTGACCCAAAAACCACACACAAAAAAATTAATCCTGATCAGGACCTTTTAATGATTGAGTACCTTTGAAATAACCCAAATCCGAATTGATGCCCTGAAGCAGCTGATTGTATGTTGTTGAATGCATTGGAATTTTTGAGTACCAGAAGGCATATGTATCTTTACTTCATATCTGTCTTGATTGTTTTACCAGCAGTTTATGTAACTTGCTTCCAAATACTCCACTAAATGATGTTGCCTAAAGATAAATTTTCCCATGTTCAGTCATTCTCCCAAACAGTCCAAAGAGCTCATTCCTCAAATAGTCCAAAGACTTGGAAGTGTCTATAAGCTTAGATCATTGTTTCGATTTTATAGTATAAACTTTTCTCCATACTATTTGCACAAGTCCTATGAGAAGTACAGGAAGAAGAAATGTAGAAGGAGAGAAGAAAAGGGGTAAGGGAACAGAAGAATAAGAGAGATGAGTTGGCAGGTGGGCAAGAGAGAGAAATATTTTCTATGGTCAAGTAAACCAGAGGCAACATTTTGGATATTCATAATACCCATCTCTCAATAGGTGTCAAAATGTCCCTTAGAAACTAGGTAATGTTGATTTAGTGCCCCATTCCATGACTTATAGCAAGTTTAATGCACTGAATATTTGATGACTTACTGAAAGTTTAATGCTCTGAATCTTAGATGAGTTCACAAGTTGTTTATATTCGCAAGGTTACTTTTCTCTTAGATCTTCTTATATATAGTTGGTATACTTGTCTCTTGCAACACAGCATTAAACCAAGTCTTTTTACATTTTCATAAAAAATTATGGAAAACGAGTGAAATGAACACAAGACTTCCCACTCAGTACCTTTTCTGCTTTACAAAAAAGAATTTGAACATAGACATGCAGAGTGCATTCTTATATTGTGTTTTAGAGGTCCTAGATCTAGGGTATATACCCAGAAGTGGTATAGATGGACCATATGGGAGCTCAAGTTCCAGTTTTTTGAGGAATTTTCATATTGTTTTCCATAAGGATAGACTAAATGGCATTCCCGCCAGCAGTGAATGAGAGTTTCTTTCTCCCCACAGCCTCTCCAGCACTGACTGTTCTTGTTCTTTGTGATGTGTGCCAGTCTCTGTGACATGAGATGGTACCTTATTGTTTAGATTTGCATCTCCCTGATCATTCGTGATGTGGAGCATTTTTTCATATGTTTTTTAGCCACCTGTATTTCTTCTTTGAGGAAGTGTCTGTTCATTTTTCTCCTCATTTTTTTGATGGGGTTAGACTTTTTAGTTAAGTTCTGTCTGTACCTTGTATATCTTAGATGTTAGCCCCTCATCGAATGGGTATTGGGTGAATAGTCTTTCCCATTCTGTGGTGGCCTTTGTATCCTATCACTGTTCCCTTCAAGGTGCATAAGCTTCTCAGTTTAATGTAGTCCCATTTGTTTACCTCTGCTTCCACTTGTAGACAGAATCTGTAAACAACCAAGATGCCCTTCAATAGATGAATGGCTAAAGATACTGTGGTACATATACACAATGGTAAACTATGCATTTGTCAGAATAAAATGAAGTCATGAAATTTTCCTATACATGGATGAGCATGAAAATCATTATGCTGAGTGAAATGAGTCAGAGGGAGAGAAATAGACACAGAGTAGTCTCACTCATCTGTAGTACTTAAGAAAAATAAAAGAGAGGGGCCAGCGAGGTGGCACTAGAGGTAAGGTGTCTGCCTTGCAAGTGCGAGCCAAGGAAGGACCACGGTTCAATCCCCCGGTGTCCCGTATGGTTCCCCCAACCCACGGGCAATTTCTGAGCACTTAGTAACCCCTGAGCATCAAATAGGTGTATCCCGAAAAACCAAAAAAAAAAAAAAAGAGTCTGGTAATAATGCCCAAATACAATAGAGTTGAGTTTTAAAAAATAAGCCCATAATATGAAACTTAACACAAAGATTGGTGAGTGCAGTTAGAGAAATAAGTACACCAACACTATCATTATAATCATAGTGAGTGAGAGAAATTGAATGACTGTCTCAAAGACAGGCAGGGTGGTGGGAGAGGAAGTTGTGGAGGTATTGGTGGTAGGAAGTTTGCATTGGTGAAGGGGGTATACTTTGACTTATTTATGACTAAAACCCAACCACAAGTAGGTTTGTAATCATGGTATTAAATAAATATTTTAAATAAATATTTTAATTAAAAACAAACATACAAAAAAGAACTTGCAACTTCTCCTAGCAAGAGTGGGAAAAATTTCCCCACCATTTGACTTCTTTGTGATTTGCTTAGGCACTCTTTTCCCAGGGGCCTGTTCAAGATTAGGTTTAGGAGAAAGTTGAGTGCTTCTGTTCTCTCTCAGAGGCTGGTCAATACAATATGAATGAACAAGCCTCATCTAGCCTACTGGAGAATGAGCGATCTCATGCAGCAGAGATGAGCCATCCTAGCTGATGTCATCCTAGATGAGCCAAACTCCAGCTGAGTAGCAGCTGCTTGATACACAAATTAGCCAATAAGTCTAACTGATGCATCGGGCTTTTGTATTGCACATATTTTGCTTAACTGTTAAAGGAGATCACACAGCATAATTTCAAACAATTTAATGGCAGTATTGAATATTTTTGTTCTTGACTATGCTGCTTATCTATTACTCCACCTCAACCTCATTCTTAGGTGGCAATCCTCCAAACTCTTTTTCTTCCACCAAAGATATTGCATTTTTGCCTACAGAAAGACCCAGATTTCAGCAACCATTGGCATCAAATTCAAAGTCAAGTTTTCTCTCTGCTTGCCCAATAGTCATTCTGTTCTCTGTCCTATTCTATTCTGAGTCTTATCTTTCCTCTCTCATTACAATTTCCTTAAAAGGGAAAAGAAAAGCACAGACATATGTATTTCATCTCTGATGGGAATTACGGCATAGTGAACTCAATGCGATGCTTCATTCTTAAGCACTATAATTTATTACATTTCTTGTTATAGGGGCTGGAGAAACATGCATATGCTTCCCTTACATGCAGTTGACCAGGTTTGATCCCTGGTATCCCATATGGCTTCCTGAGCACTGCCAGGTGTGATCCTTGGGTATAGAGAAAGAAAGTCTGAGACCCACCATGTATGGCTCAAATTTTTTAAATTATATTTCTATTATACATATAAGTATTTTATCATCCTTGAAAATTCCTGTGATGAAGAAGTGTGCTTTGGGAGGAGTATGGGAATTAATATATCTTAATCATTTCACCAAATAATGTTTGTATGCATGTGTGTGTATGTGTGTGTGTGCGTGTGTGTGTATGTGTGTGAGAGAGAGAGAAACAGAGAGATAGAGAAACAGAGAGAGACTAAAATACATTTTTCTCAGAAGGTTAAAAAACCTAATGCCCTGTAACCCAATGCTCTCAGTACCAATGCTGCTTTGGTGGAACCCGTCTGGCAGGGGTCTCAAACTCAATTTACCTGCGGGCCACAGGAGGCAAAGTCGGGGTGATCCTTGAATGCAAAGTCAGTAGTAAGCCTTGAACATTGGGAGGTGTGACCCAAACAACTAAAACAAAACCAAACAAAACAAAAGAAAAAAAGATTCCTCTAGGGCAGGGCCATCCTAGGCTAGGGCTTGCAAGGCAGCGCCACCTCTCTGGCCCCTCTACCTATAGCGCCACCTCTCCGGCCCCATCTATGCTTCTAAATAGACAATGTTCTATTTTATAACCTTTCAATCCAGTTCTTGTAGCATATCTACTCTTTAAGATTTGTCTTACTTCTTTCACCCTTCACTCTTTAATTTTTCTAATCATCTGCCACTATTATTCATTCCCATTCCCACACACATACATATTCACACACTTTACTACTTCCCTATAGAATAACACATTGCTTATCCAGACACTAAACATTATTTTATAATTAAAGCTAGTAATGATATTATAAACCTCTTTAGCACAGAAATACATTTCATAATTCTTTGATGTTTCCCACAACACTGGACACATAACAAGTCCTAACCATCTATTGAGATGAATGAGCCAATAATAAAATAATGAGAATTCTTTGAGCCTCTTCTTTGTGTCTGGTTTTGTAAAAGCATCATCCATACATTGATGTATTTCAGTTTCAAGACAACCTTATGAAATACTATCAGCCTTATTTTACAAATGGGAAAATTAAAATTCAAAGAAAGGAAGTAATTTTCTATAAAATGGCCAAGACACAAATCAGAACCAAATCTGACTCCAGAGCCCATGTACTTTAACCAGTATGTAATATTGCTCAGTGACATTTTTTCCTATGCTAACCAAATTTTAAGGCATCTCATAGCCACAGATGTCTGCATTTACTTTAATAGACATGATACATGTGTATACTATTTATTGTCAAATGTTCTAGGTTTAAGATCTTGCTTCCTTTCCTTCTCCACCCACCATGGCAATGTGCAGTCACAGAACTCTGAAAGAGAAGCAAGGTCACTGTGGCATTAAAGGAGAAGGGAAAAAATACCAGGACAGAATTAGAGCAATCATTAAAATCATTAAAAGAAACATTAGGAGTTAGTGATGTGCCGTATCAAGGAGATTCATAGCCCACAAGCCCAGCAGGCTGAGCCTATATTTGTTCTAATTATATTAGGGACGGTTATGGTTTGCACATTTATTGTATTATACTTTGAGATCATGTACATCATTTAAGTAGGGAAAGTTTTTTTAGGGATGATATTAGTTTCAGTCTAAATTTAATTTAGGAAAAGTAAACAATGCACAGCACAGCTAAACCGCAAGTTAAAGGGAAAGTCTTAGCTTTGTACCTAATAGCATATCTTCTTCGGAAACATAAAAAACCCAACCTCCTACCGCCCCCACCTCAGAAACTTATCTTGATTCAACTATGGCTCTGACACTCGTCTCTTTAATTTGGTCTTTGCTGACAGCTGACTTCAATTTTTGCCTGTTTATGGAAGTAAATTAAAAGAACACACTGTGATCCACTGGCTCTTTGTGGTGGAGTCCTATTCAGTTCCTAAATCAAAACCCAAATAGTTGTCAGAAGAACTAATCCTTATGTAAACGGGATTGCATTTGTAGGATAAGGAGCAGGGAGGCTACAAGTGACCTGGGGGCTGTCACTTTCCCTGCTTCAGGGTCAAAGTCTTGGATGCTTTCATTCCCAAACAATGAGTCTAGGACAATTCCCAGCAGGTTCAGCTACTGGTGGAAGTTTAGATGGTGGCCTTGGTTTATGTACACACGTATAGCCATTATTTAGAGATTGCAAGAACATCCCACTGGCATTAGTATTAACTAAACATGGGAGACAGACACCTGATAAAGAAAGTTCCAGTAATCCTTAACTCATGCAATTCCCCCAAATTCAAGGATTCTTTGGTAAAATACAGTGTTCAGTCCCAGGAAAGATTGGATTTTTAAGCATAAATAAACTGGAGGTGTTGCAGATGCTATTTTGAGATCATTTAAGTAAATAGAAAAAGAACACATGATTTTGCTGGCCATGGCACTGTTAAAGTTTCTGACTTAGTTGATAGTCTTGAAATCTTTAGAAAATCAGTTTTAGTGATTCTTTGAGGTATCATCTTTTTTAAAAATATCTGAAATGATTACGAAAAAATTTTCTTCATGAATGCTGTGTTGCTTTATGAGACTTAATCACTACTGTTTACCCAGTGTATTGCTATGTTGTCTATTGCTTGAGGCCCAGAATGATCTTTGAATGGAATATAGGATAAGAAGGTTATGGTTTCTTCAATTAACAACAATAATAAGTGAAATGTTTGTGTGTCCTTATAATCATAGCATAATAAAGAATTAAACACTATATTTTACTCCAGATGTGATTGCTTGAGAAAAAAAGTGATAATAATCTTGCTTTAACATAAACTTATTCATGTTTTATATTTAAGTTAGCTAAATATAGACAAATATAGACCCAAAGTATAAAAATAGCAATAATTTCTTAGCCCTTTTAGGGAAACAACTCTGGGTGATTAAGAAATGGTTACTATGCCACTTTTTAATTCTTTTTAAAATAATTATTCATTTTGAGGCTGGAGCAGTAGCACAGTGGCTAGGATATTTACTTTGCTTGCACATGGCCAACTGGGGTTTGATCCCCAGCACCCTATATGCTCTCAAGAACCTGCCAGGAGCTATTTCTGAGTGGAGAGCCAGGGTTTCTCCATTCTGAAGTATACTGTCATGGGATTAACTATAGACTCCTTGCATGATCATTTACTCTCCCCTTGGTGCTTCATGGTGTATGGAAGACTTCTGCTTCGTCCTGGATAGTAAAATCAAACCTCTGTATCTAGAGATCTTGGTGACTGTGCAGCTCAAGTAATAGAGCTTATGATAAAGTCTTTCTTTGTGGTTCTAGCAGTTCTGCTTCTTCAGTGTCGTTTTACTTCATCCTCTGTAGTTGGTGGTCTTGGTCATTATGTTGCTCCTAGGAGCCCGGGACAAGATCTTTCATTATGTTTCCAGAAGACCCATTCAGTTGCACTTGTCTCAGTCAGACCTCTGGAATTGGAGATCTTGTTTGTTGAACAAATTGTAGACCAAAAGCTAGGCTAGAGTTTTTTGTTGCTGTTGTTGTTGTTGTTGTTGGTCCCTGGATGCGTACTGGCCAGTCCTGGTTGTAACAACCAGTCATCTGTATATAGTGATCTTGGCTTTTGCACAGATTAAAGGGTGGCATGTCTTCTGATTTTGTCTTATCGTTAGCTGATGAGGAAGGACAACTTGGTCTTAGATCAATTTGTTCCCATTTCCTCATTGTCAGGTTATCAATTTAGAACTGGCGCATGGTGGCCTCAGAGCAGAATTGTGAATGCCCTGGCGGGGATTTGACTCCTGGAGCTGTTGTGGAGAACTCTGTCATTTCTATGTCTGGGATCCAGGAGTCAAGACTGGAAGGTCAGTGTCTAGTTCCCTGGAGCCTAAGTTGTTTCCACATGACATATGTTCAGGGTGGGAACTGTCCCTGTGTTGTAAACAAGTATGAGTTCTTATCCTTAGTAGATAAGAGCTTGTTCTTATACATACTATTTCCCCTTTGTTTAATATGTCTTTGCAGGAGGAAGTAGTGCTGCATTATATTGCTGGTGGATTTGGGAGTGGAGAGAAAAGAAAACAGACACCTGACAAAAACTAAGAATATATATGCTCACACATATCTAAAGGAATTAAAGTTTCTTTTAAAAAATTTAAAAAGATTAAATAAAAGACATAATTATAAAAAAAGGCGTACTTAAAGGAATAAAGTGGAGCCAGGAGAGATAGCATGGAGACAAGGCGTCTGTCCTTCCTGTAGAAGGACGGTGACTCAGATCCCATTATCCCCCATGACCCCCCGTGCCCACCCGGGTGTTCTCCAAGCATAGAGCCAGGAGCATCCTCCGAGTGCCACCAGGAGTGACCCAAAATAAGCAAAAACAAATCAAATCAAATAACAAAAACTAAAACAAAACAATACAAAACAAACAAAAGAAACTAACAAGAATAAAAAAGAAAACAAAAAAGAAAACAAAACAAAGAAAAAGGGAGAAAGTGATACTGAAGATCACTTTACATTTGGGGAGAAACAGGATAAAAGGTTGTGTTATATAGGTCTATACTTATGATGAAAATATAGGCTTCCCCATTGTCTTTTGAGATTTCCTTGTGAGGTGTGGGGTCCAGGCAGGAAGGTCTTGGATAGAGTTCTTGCAGTGGAGGTCCTTTGGAGCTAGTTCCGATATCAAGTCACAGTCCACATTAGGGAGAGGTGATTAAGAGGGCCACACTGCATGGGTCAGTGGGGGTGTTGGTTGTATTTTCTTGCCAGGAGCAAGGTGAGAGTTTGAGTGGGTGTCTCTTCACTTGGGTAGTGGGTACTAACTCGTTGGGGATAGGAAATTGGTCTTGATGCCTACTGGATTAAGAACTGAGGGTGAAGAGTTATAGTGTGGTGGGGATATCGGGGGTGGGATTGAGGGGTGAAGAAATAGTCCGATTTCTGGAGGAGGGAGAGGGAATAGTATATGGGAGGGTTTATGTAGGGTATAGGTATGGGTTGTTTGTGGTTTAGATTTGTCCCTTAAGGAGGATTCCTATCTCCGTGCTCCTGTGCACATACAAACATATAGAAGTTAGCTTAGGTGTATATTAATGTAGAGAGGTGTGGAGGGCAGGAGGTGCACTGAGTACGAAGTATAATACATGTAAGGAAAGGAAACTAATAGGTCAACTTTTGGGTATGTATAGGTTTCGTGTCTCAAGTACTGACCATTGTGTTAGTGAGGTCTATCTATACAGGTGTTTACCCTTTTCAGTTTTGTCCACAGCACCCTATATGTCAGCTTTCCTTTCCTATAGAGGAGGTAACCAAGATTGAATTAATGATAGTGAGGAGGAGAAGGTGGAAGAAGAGGGAGACAAGAAGAGAAAATAGGAAAAACAAAACAAAACAAACCAACAAACACCACCAACAACAAAAATACAAAGTAATGAGAAGAGAGGATATAAGAGCAAGGGCATGTTAGTTTGGTTGAACGTGTTCGTTGCTTAGGCCCTGTGGTAAAAATCTGTAGGTCTCGGTTGTTGCTTCAGTGATCTGGCTGGTCATGTGCTTCAGGTCCTAAAAGAAGGCATAATCTAGAGATAAAAGGTATGTTAAAGAATGTTATCAGGCCATTTTCATGATTCAAGCAGAGTATGGTGCCTCATGTGACTGAGCACCAGGTACCACCATAGGATGTTCACACTTTGTATCCAGGAACCCCTGGTGCCGCCCAGGAAAACCTCACAGATGCGCCAGATCTGATATTTTCAATGTTTTCAGTGTTGTTGATTCTGTCCTTGGGATTTATTGCTATATCACTTGTCCACATTAACAATATAATGGAAGTCCCAACCTCTGTTCCCTCATTATTTCCCTTTCTCATCTTTCTGCCTTGATTGCTTTTCTTGTCTGTTCATTTCCTCCCTAAGTTGTGGAGTTAAGGTTGATATATATATATATATATATATATATATATATATATATATATATATATTTCTTCCTTTGCAATGTTACATTTTCTTATCCAATTATTCTATATACCACAGGTAAGTGAGTTTATCCTGTGTTTGCCTTTCTGCTTTTGGCTTACTACTTGGTGTCTTTTAGTTATAACCAGGTTACAGCAAATTGCATGATTCCTTATAGCTGCATAGTATTTCATTGCATGTATACAAATGTATATATACAGATATGTACATCCCAATCCTATCTTCATAATCCATTCATCTGTTTGGACAATCAGATTCTGGCTTTCTATTTGGGCTGTACCAAACCCAGAGATGTTCAAGGCTGACTCCTGTCTCTGTACCTAGGGATCATTCCTTGTGAACTTGATGGATTATATAGAGTGCCAGATATTGAACCCAAGTCAGTTGCGTACAAGGCCAGTGCCCTACTCAGTGTATTATTACTCTGGCCATGTACACCTGGATTGATTCCATAGCTTAGCAATTGTACTAAGTGTATTTGCTACTTTTTAAACCCTTCCATTTTCTCCATTGATGTTGCTGTGATGTAGAGGTTGTTCACCCACTTGGTTGTGTTGTTCCCTTAGTTGCTGTACTTTCACCTGTGTTCTTTGGGAGGGGCTATGCCCTATAATTTTTGATCTTAGGAATACCTGGTAGTAGCTACCATGAAGCCAGAACACTCCTACAGGACTGGGAATAACAGAGAATAAAGTTGTCAGATACAAACAGCAGAGCTGCAAAGTTTATGCTTAATGCATTAGCAGTAGCACCAGGGATTAAATCAAGTGCAAGCCAGGTATCTTAGTCATTCAACACTTCCCCAGTATTTTATTTTTGATGCAAAGAAAATTTATGGAACAGTTAGACAGATAAGCCAAAAGCTCTGTAGGCCAAAAAACAACAATAGATTTAGGACAATGGGGATGTTCTGTCAGTACTTTTGGGGCACAAATGAAGACTTAGACTGGGGCGCCAGGAGGAGTCAAGAGATTTAGTCCAAATTGACTTTGGTCATTCTATATAAAACTATTATGCTACAGAGAGAAGATAAAGTGTTGGAAGCCATGTTTTATATTTTTGGTGTCCATTCACTTACAGTGTCCACTAGAAAGAGAGTTAATAAGCTGGAACTTGTACTTGAAAAGAAAAATGTTCTAACAACCAAAATGTAGTAGGACATTTTGGAAAGCACATAAAAAAGACAACCAAAACACAGGAAAATGACATGTAAAGAACAACTGACTGAAGGATTCTATATATAATTGCAACTTTATATCAAAAAACCAAAAGGCTATTTTTTAGGTTTGAGCAACAGGTACTATGAATTGTTTTAATTGACAAAGGAAAATAAGGTCCAGTAGAATTATTTTGGGGGGCAAAATCTTCAATTCTCCTCTTAGAGTTTTCTTAGATAATATAATTGTTTGAAAAGGACAATGGTTAGCTCTCCTAAGTGCTTCTTAGTGCTCATTTCATACTCATGCATTTGTTCCTGGTAAGGAGAGTGCTGATGACAGGGGAGAGAAGAAAGTGATATGAATCTGAAGTATAGACTTCCTCTCTCAATTTCAGAGAAAATTTATGAGAGAAAGCTTTATGCTCTGTTTTGGAATAAGCATTATTAAAATATTTCTTAATTTAAAACCTCAGCTTTTCAACAGTTCCTTGTATTAATTTAAGGGGCATGGTTTCTTGGGGTGGGAATTTTGGTGGGTCGCGGGACCTAATTCTGATTGGAAGAAACTCGAGGGAGGAGCTCAATTTATTAGAAGAAGCCAACAGACTTCTTATGGTCTTCAAGGACTTTCCAGGTGTTTCAGTCAAGCGAACCTTCAGATCAAAACCCAAGTTTCTTTTCCACTGTACAACTTGGATGAAAGAGCTGCTTTTGAAGCTGTTTCTTTGCCTTCTGGTTTCTGTTTTGTTTGTTTTGTTGAAGATTTCTTATTGGAGATATACAGATGTTCAAATTGAGGAGAATTATACTAGGGCAAGCATGAGGAAGAGGGCTGCAGGGAGTGTGGAGTTAGATCTGGAAGTTACTCCACTTCATTATCTTCTTTGGCTTTGGAATAAACATATCAATCATATCTCACAAGGGATTTAGGTCCAACACTCTGAAATGCATCTGGTTATCATTCTCCAGGGAAATTAGCCCATGCTGTGCCATTATCCTGTCAGGAAATCAAAGACTTCTTCCTACATCACAGACTGTGGTTTGCCTTTGTTTGTCCTTCTTTGTGACCCTCACCTGTGATTGGTTTGCATCACTACAGAGCCTTCCTCTAGAGGCTGCCTGGCCCAAGAAAACTTCTCCTTTATATGGGACCAATCACTAGTTAAAAAAAAAAGTTAACTCTCACATTAGTGTACACTACAAGGAAGAAATAAAAATTATCTTTGGGATTTCATCATAACTTATAACATTGTTCGTATGGGAAAATAAGTTGCTGTTTCCAAGCAGTCACCCTGAAGTACTATTTTTACCACAATATTTTGTATTGATGACCCTGTAGCCACTCATCCTAAGAGTCCATATTGTCTTCATTAATGGCATAATGTGTGGGTATTAAATAAAATGATATGAATTAATGCATAGATTTCTTCATTGCATCATTGAGTTGGAAGTGATCATTAATCACATAGTCAAGTTATCTCACGTTACACTAGTTCAAACTGTGGTACAGGATTTATCATTCACCTCTTGTCTTGTTCATTATATGAATCGCTTTTGAAGTGATGGACTAGAGGTGTAAAATAAGGCCATGTTAGGTACACTGAGACACATGCCCTATCTCATAGTCAGATATGCCTGACAAGCTATGAACAGCAGATAGTATATCATCAGAACAGTGAGCTTGTCCTCATACTACACTGAATTAAAGTTTGTTCTTGTAATATGTCGAATGAAAAAGAAATTTGAGTCATCCAATTTAAACATGTTTTTAGTCAATAAGTTATTCTTTTATTTCACATTGACACATATATTTCAGGTTAATTTACTTTATACACAGTTTACAAGGCATTCTTGTGATTGTTTTACTAATGATAAAATTCTTTATGATGATTTTAACATGTACATGCTTTTACTTACAGTAGAATAAAGGCAATAACTATCTGCCCTACATTTTCAGTACTTATGAAAATCAAATGAAGAAAGTTTTGATCAAGCATCTACCCATACAAAGAAAAAAAGCAAAAGTCCTTTAATACAATATAACATGAATGTTAGCAATTAAAGTTAAGTTATTACCCAGGAAGTTAGTTTTCCAAATGTATTCATTATTTTGAAAAATATTAAAACATATTAATGAATATTAATTTATAAGAATGTATTTTCATATAAGTGTAGAAATGGAAAAAATTCTGAACTAGTATGTAAATTCTAAATCACACATGCATTGTCAATCCTATTTTCTCCTATAAACTATCTGCATCTTTTTTTAGTGTTTACACTTAAGAAAGAATTCAAACATTAGTGTGAAGTATAATCTTGATACTTGACTAAAATTACAAAAATTATAAGAGATATTATAGGGTATCTTTTATGTCCTCCAAAAATAAAGTTAGTCTTTGGGAAATAGAAGTTCTTTAAAGATGGGAATCTTTAAAGGTTCTACACAAGCAGCACCTGTAGAGATTTGACTGCTACATGAATTCTTGAGGAAGACATCAGAAATGCAGCAATTTGGTGACCAAAGAGATAGTACAGCCAGTAGGGTGGTTTTGCCTTGCATGTGGCTGACATGGATTCCATCCCCATAATTCCATAGGCTCTCATGAACCTGCAAAAATAATTCCTGAATACAGTCAGCAATAATCCCTGAGCTTCACCAGGTGTGGTTCCCCCCCCCCAAAAAAAAAAACAAGTAAAAAATACAGCAATTTTAAGAACAACAGAAAATACTTCCTTTCAAGACAATACTGATAATAAGTTTTTATATTTCTTTGACAGAAATAAGTATGTGTCTTAATTGAAAAAGTTTTCTGTGTATTCCAAACAATAACATGCATTTCATGAATTTTATAGGTTTGGTGTAAGAAATCCTTATTTTATTGGAAAGATCACTTTTTACTGAACTTTATTTATAAGGTGTGTATGCTATGGGAATAAGAAATCTAGATGAAAGAATTCAAGTTTTATCTTATTTAAAAGAGAAAGGCCGATGGAGCCAGAACAATGTTACAAAGCAAACAACCAACCAATTGAAGTTCACTTTCCCCTGTACCTTATACATTCTTCAAGCCCCAACAGGAGTAATACCTAAGCAGAGAGCCAGGAGAAAGTCCTGAGCACTGCCATGCGTGATCCCAAAATAAACCCAAACCAAAATAAAAGTTAGTACGTTAAAAAAAGTTTTTAGATATTCTGAAACTACTTTTCCTTGGATTCCAAAATGTTTCCCCTTAAAAAAATGTCCAAATTTTGTTTAACTTAACTATCCAAATATATCCTAAAAAGAGAATTAAAATGTAAAAGGATAATAAAAAGTGACGGAATATAATCTTTGACTTTTAAGAAAGAAATTAAAGTTGGTATAGATAAACACAAAAAAAAATTAATGAAAGTCCTGAGGGAAAGTCTTAGAATCTGAGATTGTTTAGTCTAGAAAAGTGATGATTAGAGAATATTTTTATAATAGCCAAACCTAAAAAATTAGGTTATATTGAGAAGAGCGCTAACATTACTTCAATGTAAGTAGACAAAGAAAGAGTACTTCTTAGAGATTTTACAAGTGTTCGTTTCTATCTTTTCAATAAAAATTTCCCTTCTATCTCCTTTCTTCCTTTCTCTTTCTTCTTTGTTTCCTTATACAAATTGAGCATCTGTTATATGTTTTTGTATACAAAGTATTAACTTAGGTCAATTTGGTTAGGGTGCATTTCATAGAGAATTTGCCTGATTTTTCCAACATTTTATAACTTAGCTGTGTATAGAATAGCATATGGCACAGATTGCATAGGATAGTTATTTTTTTAAATTTCCATTGAACTTTTACATTATTAACCTTCAAGAAGATTCCAGCAATGTAGTTCAGCATCACCACGAAGAGTATTATAGGAATTATTAAGTCTACAACAGGATAGAGTTTGTCAAACAACTTTTTTCTCTCACTACTTTGACTGACAGCACTTGGAAAAGATTATTAAATTTAATGTGGAAGGCTTTCCTCACAAATTGTTATTCTGTTCTTTATTTGAGTTTTTTCTTTAAAAAAGGCATTATTGACTACATGAAGTGCCATATTGATTGTCTCAAGTATCTAGGGTTTATTCCTAAAAGGGGTATAGCTGGATCATATATGGGCTCAATTTCCATTTTTTTGAGGAATATCCATATTGTTTTCCATAAGGGCTTGACTAGACAGCATTCCCACCAGCAGTGAATTTTCTCCCCACATTCCCGTCAGCACTTATTGTTCTTTTTTTTTTTTTTTGGGTCACACCCGGCAGTGCTCAGGGGTTACTCCTGGCTCCATGCTCAGAAATTGCTCCTGGCAGGCACGGGGGACCATATGGGGTACCGGAATTCGAACTGATGACCTTTTGCATGAAAGGCAAACGCCTTACCTCCATGCTATCTCCCGGGCCCCCACTTATTGTTCTTGATCTTTGTAATGTGTGCCTGTGACTAGCTTTTAAGACATTATTTTCTTGCACTTTCTTTTCATTTTGGTTCAGACCAACACCTGGATATAGATTCTGCTTGCTACTTGATGCTGTTGAGAAATAAATTCATTCAGGCCAAAAAGAGTGGGAGAAAGTCCAGAGACAAAGAAGGACCAGAATCTGTCAAGCCGATCAAAAATGCAAGGCTTATATAGTGAAAGAAAGATGTAAGGGACCAAGAAGAATGCTGCTGGAGAAATTAGCCTAGGAAATAATACTTTAGATCCAAGCAAACTGGTGGTGAGCACCTGGCAAAGTTGCTTAGCAGTGGGTCTGTATGAGGAAGACAGGCTGGAAAAAGTAGTAGGTTGAGAAATAAGCCTGACAATTAGCCTTCTAGACAAGAATTTGTATGAATCTATTATTATTGCCATTGCTGTTGTTGTTGCTGCTGCTGCTGCTGCTGCTACTACTACTACTACTACTACTACTACTACTACTACTAGTAGTAGTAGTAGTAGTAGTAGTAGTAGTTTAAGTCATGCTTATATGGACCAGAGAAATAGTACAGGAATTAAGGCACTTGCTTTGCATGTGGCTGACCAGGTTGCATCACCAGATACAAACTGGGTTTGATGTCCAGCATTCCATAATGTGCTTATAGTGCTTGGAGCCTACCAAGAGTGATCTTGAGCACAGAGTCAGGGGTAACCTATAAGCACCTTCAGACATGGCCCCAAATTCACAAAACTACAACAGTAGCAGGCATGGAAGAATGAAGGTGTAGTACCTCTTCTGAATATTGACCAAAAGCAGGTTTTCACTGCCTCAAAAGTCCTCTTGTCAAATCTTTATTTTGAAGCTTTCATTCCATGGCACATTTCGCCATCTAGTGGTTAATACGAGTATAAGTCAAAAATCTATTTAAAATTCAAGCCAATGATGTACTCTGCTGAAAACTGGAAGCATTTATCTTTGCAAAAACGGTGAAGATCCTAATTATTTTCCCTACATTATATTTTGCCACCAAATAATCTATATAAAAGGATTCAGCAAGTTTGAGAGAATAAAAATAAAATCCAATTATAGTTAAAATTTTGTTTACTATATTTTATATTAAAAATCACTTTTTCTAGAAGTTCTCTCCCACTCAAAGTTTATATAAACTTATAGTTAGTTTTTCTCCAATTGGATTGATTTAGTTAATTTCTTTGTAAGATAAAGGCAATCTAACTCATTTATATCATCGATGATAGTAGTCCCTCCCCTCGATTTTTTGTCCACCTTTTTTGCCTTTTGTGTTTCTGTTGGGTAGAGAATTTCACTTGGTATTTCTGCATTATTAAAAGATTCCTACAATTCAACTTTTAATGGCTTCAGGTGAGACATAGCACTATTATTAAATTATCTTGCAATGTCAATAGAATATTCTAGAAACATGAAATATTTGTTTTACTCACTTGTCGCGCCACAGACCATGTGTGAATAACATGTGCTCAGCATTCAACCCATACTTATGGTATGGCCAAACAAGTGGAACCATTTCCTGATAAAGAAGCGATTTCTTAGCTGGTGATATAGGAAGAGGGTAGACTACTTTAAAATCACTTTTGGAGAATATATTCCATGCTTGGAAATTAGTTTAGTCTTATGAGGCAAGCATAGTTTGGTTGCTTATTTTTAAATATTATCTTTATTTAAGCACCTTGATTACAACCATGATTGTAGTTGGGTTTCAGTCATACAAAGAACACCCCCTTCACCATTGCAACATTCTCATCACCTATGTCCCCAATCCACCCCCCCCCCACCGCCTGTATTCAAGACAGGCATTCTACTTCTCTCACTCATTGACATGGTCATCATAGTTGTCAGTGTAGTTATATCTCTAACTGTACTCACCACTCTTTGTGGTGAGCTTTGTATTCTGAGCTGGTCCTTCAGCCCTCATCTCTATTGTCTCTGAGCATTATTACAATAATGTTGTTTATTTTTCTTAAAACCCATAGATGAGTGAAACTATTCTGTGTTTCTCTCTCTCTTCCTTTGACTTATTTCACTCAGCATAATAGTTTCCATGTTTAGCCATGTATAGGAGAATTTCATGACTTCATCTCTCCTGATGGCTGTATAATATCCCACTGTGTACCACAGTTTCTTTAGTCATTCATCTGTTGAAGGGCATCTTGGTTGTTTCCAGAATCTGGCTATTGTAAACAGCACTGCAATGAATAGAGGTGTGAGGAAAGGATTTTTGAACTCTATTTTTGTGTTCCTAGGGCAGGGATCTGCAATCTTTAAATCATACAGAGCCACTCGGACTTGTTTCAAAAGAGGGGGAAAAAACCTGGAGCTGCAAAACATTGCAATATTTAAAACAAATATAGCACTGCATACATTGTTTATTATCTTAATTTTATATACAGAATCCTATAGTTAGTTTTTGATCTGAAGAAAAAAAACTTTTTCACTTAACAATGTAAAATATATTTGTGCAGATTAATAGCCAATTAAAATATTTAATTTACCTGTTTAATGAGATTTTTGCTTCTGAACCTCAGTGCACAGTGTCTACACATTAGGACTGTAAGATGTTCACTTCATTTTCACACAGGCTAGTAAGCTCTCATCTGCGAGGCATGATCAATGATTTTTTAAAATTTATTTCTTTGTTTGACTCCCTCAAAATTACTCCTTCTCATAGAAATAAGCATTAAATTAACAAGTCACATTATTTATTTTTTAATTAATTAATTTTTTTGTTTTTGTTTTTTTGGGCCACACTCAGTGACACTCAGGGGTTACTCCTGGCTATGGGCTCAGAAATCACTCCTGCTGGGGGACCATATGGGATGCCAGGGATCAAACCACCATTCATTAGGCCCCAAATTTTTATAAATTAATTAGTTGACCATCGAGAGGCGGCAGAGGTAAGTGATACCACTCTGCCCCCCTGCTATCGGCCCTGCTGTTGGTGTCACGGCAGAGCTTCAAAAGAGCCACATGTGACTCTGGAGCCGCAGGTTGTGGACCCCTATCCTAGGATATATCCCTAGGAGTGGGATAGCTGGATCATATTGGAGCTTGATTTCTAGTTTTTCGAGGAATCACCATATTATTTTCTATAAGAGCTGATCTAAAAGGCATTCTGACCAGCAGTGAATGAGAGTTCCATTCTCTCCAAAGCCCTGCCAACACTGATTGTTCTTATTCTTGAAGTCAACTTAACTAAAGAGGTAAAGGACCTATACAAAGAAAACTACAAAACCTTGCTTCAAGAAACAAAAGAGGACACACAGAAATAGAGATACATACCCTGCTCATAGATTAGCAGGATTAAAGTCATTAAAATGGCAATACTCCCCAAAATATTATACAGATTTAAAGATACCCATAACATTCTTCAAAGAAGTGAATCAAAGACTCCTGAAATTCATTTGGAACAATAAAACCCACAAATAGCTAGAGTAACCCTTAGGAAAAAGAATATGGGTGGCATCACTTTTCCTAACTTTAAATTGTAGTATAAAGCTATAGCCATTAAAACAGTATGGTATTGGAATAAAGACAGACCCTCAGATCAGTGGAGTAGACTTGAGTTTTCAGAGAATGTTTCCCAGACATACATTCAATTAGTTTTTTTGTATTTTTTCTTTTGTTGTTTTTTTATTTAATTTCCTTAATAATATTTTTATTTAAGCATCATGGTGACAAACATTTGTAGTTAGGTTTATAATTCGAAAAAGTACACCTCCCACTTCATGAAGCTCACCACAAAGAGTGGTGAGTGCAGTTATAGAAATAACTACACAGAGAACTACCATAATCATGTGAATAAATGAGGGAGCTGGAAAGCCTGTCTGGAGTACAGGTGGGAGTGGGGTGGGATGGAGGGAGATTTGGGACATTGGTGGTGGGAATGTTGCACTGGTGATGGGGGTGTTCTTTACATGACTGAAACCTAATCACAATCATATGTATAATAAAAATGTTTAAATAAAGAAAGAAGATAAAAACAAAAAATGTTTATAAAACAAATGTATTATGGGGTCGGAGAGATAGCATTGACGGAAGGCATTTGCCTCTCATGCAGAAGGTTGGTGGTTCAAAACCCAGCATCCCATATGGTCCCCTGAGCCTGCCAAGAGCGATTTCTGAGCAGAGAGCCAGGAGTAACCCCTGAGCACTGCTGGGTGTGACCCAAAAGCCAAAAAAATGTATTATGATCAGTTATGTCAACTATGTAATGCATTTTCTTTAAATAAATTAAAAATAAAAAAGTAAAAGATTAAAAAAATAGTACACCTCCATCCCCAGAGTTATTTTCCTACATCTCACCTGGTCCTACAAGGGACAAGAGCATGCCTTTCATTCAATTAATTTTAGATAAAGTCGCAATACTTGCAAAATGAAGCAAGGAAAGCCTCTTCAACAAGTGGTGTTGGCATAACTGGTCAGTCAATAAAGCAAACTCAGACCTCCATCTAACACCATGCACAAATATCAAATCCAAATGGATTAAAGACCTTGAATTATGGATTATGTATTACCCAAATGGATTATCAGATCTGAAAACATAAATTACGTAGTTACTGATAGAACAACACATAGGTAAAACACTCCATGATATTAAGACTAAAGGCATCTTCAAAGAGAAAACAGCACTGTCCAAACAAGTAGAAGCAGAGATAAATAGATGGGACTATATTAAGCTGAGAAGCTTCTGCACCTCAATGGAAATAGTGCCTAGGATACAAAGGCCACACACAGAATGGGAGATACTATTCTCTCAATACCCACCAGATATGGGGATAATATCGGAGATATACAAGGTACTGACAGAACTTAATAAGAAAAGAAATCTAGCCCCATCAAAAATTGGAAGAAGAAATGAACAGACACTTCCTCAAAGAAGAAATATAAATGGCCAAAACGCACATGAAAGAATGTTCCATATCACTAATCATCAGGGAGTTACAAATCAAAACAACTATGAGGTACCATCTCATGCCACAGAGATTGGCACACATCACAAAGAACCATTGGTTTATATGAACTTTCCTCTTTAAACTTTATCTGTCAAGTAAGGATCAAATACAACAATTTGCACAAAATTTACCTTAGCATACTGTCCAGTATATAGTAAGCCCTCAATAAACAAATGTTGCAAGGATGATAATGTTAATAATGGCTGATAGACAATGTTTTGTCTCAAATTTCTAATTATTCCTAAATAATCTTTGTTTTGCTTGTGAGTAAGGAGGGAATGGGAGGAATTTTACCCAGATCTTCCTTTGACCTGTATTTCCAGCCTCTAAATTAACTTTAATAATGTATATTGTTGACTTAAGTGATCCACCTTGAGGCTCCATAAGTACGATGTTACTTATAGTCCTAAGGAAATATTTACATAAACTGGACGAAGATACTTTTCATCCACCAAGAGATGAAATAGTTTGAATAAATTAAGGCAAAGAAAGTGTAGGTCACTAATTTTCCTAGTTGATAATCTAGCAATGTTTTGGGACTACCATCTATTTTGTGCAGACATCTCATAGAAAATCTCTTGGGTTGATTGAAAAAGTCACCTGTCTTCTCCATCTGACACCCACCTTCCTTGCAATGTGACATTGAAGCTTATCTTATGACTAGTGGGATTCTATTCCTTATTCCCTGTTTCTGGTCTGGGATGGTCTTGAAACTTGCTTTGTTTAACAGAATATGGCAGAGGGAATGCATATTATTTCAAAGCAGAGAACTCAACAGGCTTTTCAACTTCTGTTTTCTCTATTGGACACTTTCCTCTGCCAATAGAACATGCATAGTGTGGTCTAGTTCACTGAGATAATATATGGAGTACTGATAATATTCTTGACCAGCCAGTCCTCAATCTGGTTTGTGTTGAGATTTCACATGAAGAGAATGTCCAATTGAAATAACACTATACTTGTTCGCTTTAATTGACTTGATCTGCAAAGTTGAAGAGAAATGAGATATAGCAAATGCTTTTTACTTGTAGCCCCTAAGTTGTGAGTGGCCTGACACTATATTATTTTGGAGCTAGAGAATGAAAAATGAATGAAAAGGGAGTGAAACTCAGCCCATAATTCTTCTGCAAAGCCAGCATGTCTGGTGTGGCTTTATGTCTACTCAGTAAAATAAGGATGTGTTTAACCCAACTTGCACTTAAGCAAACAATAATACTAGTAGTTGCTGCTGAAACAGGAACTTAATTTCCTCTGAAAGGAAGACTGAAAATGTTATGAGAATAATGAATCATTGCTTTCATGAAACCCTGTTTTATTTTCAACAACCAGGTGTGGAATTTAATGCTACTTTTTTTTTTAAATCCAAGGTTTGTAAGGCTATCATGCATCTACATTTTTTTTGTTTGTTTTTAAAGCCAGGATTCGCAAGGCTGACATGTGATGCTGCTTATGATAATCTTTGTCTTCAGTCAGTGCAGCTTCTAATCAGTAGGCTGATGACAATTGGTCCACTGTACAGAGAAGCTTTCCAGAGGGGGAATCAGCTTACATACCTATTTATTAGTAATTCAAAAATGATTTGCATGCTCTTTACTGAAGTAGTTGGGTATAAACACTAACAATGAAGCAGTTGTTTTTTGTTTTTTTTTTTTGGTTTTTGGGCCACACCCGGTGATGCTCAGGGGTTACTGGCTATTAGCTCAGAAGTCGCTCCTGGCAGGCACGGGGGACCATATGGGGAACCGGGGGATCAAACCTCGATCCATCCTAGGTTAGCGAAGGCACCTTATCTCCAGTGCCACCGCCCGGCCCCAGAGGCAGTTGGTTTTTAATGATCTTATTATTGTCGGAAACAAATATCAAGAGACAATTTGTACTTCCTTAAAAAAAGTCTGCTGCAAGGATCTGTGCAACTTAGCCATCTATGAATAACATACTGCTTAAACTTTACTTGATTTTATTGTTATCATGGAAACATACACACTATCTCTGAGACATTTTCCTGGTTCCTGTCTTCTTAACCAGGAATCTTTAAAAATTAAAATTTCCAAAAGACTTATATATAGAGAAACATCTTATATTTTACTTATTTATTTATTTATTTATTTTGGCTTTTGGGTCACACCCCGCAGTGCTCAGGGGTTACTCCTGGCTCCATGCTCAGAAATTGCTCCTGGCAGGCACGGGGGACCATATGGGGCACCGGGATTCGAACCAATGACCTTTTGCATGAAAGGCAAATGCCTTACCTCCATGCTATCTCCCGGGTCCCATAGAGAAACATCTTATTAATTAGAGTTGCGATGTCTTTAAAGGTTTCTTTCCATAAAGCCAACTTGTTGATCAATCCCCCACTGGGCTAATAATTTCCAATAAAATCTGGTCCCTTCTTCAAGGGGACCAGATCAGATTAAAATTTTATAAAATTATTTTTTAAATTATTTATTTTAAAAGTATTAAACTATTTTTAAAATTAATTTTGGGATAAAAATTTGAATGAGATCTATCAGTATGTACCACTTTTCTCTTCATACAAATATCTCTCAGAAATTTTCGACACTCTGGGGAAATTTTTTTAAAAATGTATGTAAATAGTATATAATTCTCTCACAAAATAACATTTAGCTAGACCTTGGATTAACTACAATAATATGTCTTTCATTTGTATAGACTAAGTGCATTATTTAATGAATAGCTAATAGCATAATTTAATTTAGAAAATGGTTAGAGGAATGAGACTTCTTTTGCTTCTTGTGAGCAAATCCAGAAATATTCAAGTTAAACTCTTGACTCTATTCTCAGCTATCATTTCTATTGGTATTCTGAGGATCATAAGCCATGATGGAGACCAACTCATAGATGGCTATGTGCAAGGTCAGGGCCTAAAAAGAGTGGAATTCTCTGCTTGATGAACATCAGGTCTTAATCTGATCAGTCTGAGAATTGCATTTATTATAAGAACCATTTTGTCAAGCTGGAAAAATAGAGGAATCACTGAGAAGCTTTTCATCCTTGTGGCATAAAATAAGGTTGTAGAAACTGAAGACTGATGCTAGAAAAGAGGACAAATGAGGGAAGACTTTCAGTTTTTAAAGAATTTCCAGTTGTGAACTCCTAGATATGGGCCTTGAATTTTGTATGAAAATTAACATGCAAAATGCCTAAAACATAGGATATTAAAATTAGTCTCTTTTCTTCCATGTATATATGATGCCACTTTATTCTGTCCCCTCACTGATGTCTCTTAAAGGATGGCATCGTATTTTGTTCTATAGTTTGTTGTTGGGGCCCAAGGCTTGCCTCTTTAAAAAAAATTTTTTTTATTGAAACCATTGGACCATTGCGAATCACAGGTCATTCATAGTTGTATTTCAGACATATAGTGACAATAAATTGGGGCCATTCCCACCACCAATGTTGACCTCCTTCTACCAAAGTTCCCAGATTCCATCCCATACCTCCACATTTAGCCCTTGTCCTGCCAGTGTAATAGGTCAATTTTATGTTTAGATTGTTGTAGTTTGGGCCTCTTGATTCTATTATCATTGACTTTGGCTTGGATATTTAGTTCTGACCATTTTTCTCCCCACCCAATGTCCTGAAACCACTTGGCCCCTGGACTTTATCCACTTTTATTTTCCTTTGTCTATTTGTTGAAAGGCATAGAAATATCAGGTAAGCAGAATGATTTATGTCCCAAAGTTCTATGAAAAACTCAGGAGCCCCTATCTAAAAGATACAAATAAAATTAAAAATAAAATACTGTTGGCCTAAAAAAAAGATTAATCTCACTTGGGATCTGAGTTAAGGTTAGAACCATGTTATACAGATTGTTTAGCTTGTTATTTTTACCTC
The DNA here is from genome assembly GCA_004027635.1 of Crocidura indochinensis. Classification (NCBI taxonomy): domain Eukaryota; kingdom Metazoa; phylum Chordata; class Mammalia; order Eulipotyphla; family Soricidae; genus Crocidura; species Crocidura indochinensis. The sequence continues at coordinate 26,308 of PVKC010000106.1, read as the reverse complement.
CATGTGCACCAGGAGTATCATGTGGCATTGTTTCTTTTTGCATAGGCACACTAAAATGAGAAAATCTTACGTATAGAAAGAAGTTCATATCTAATAGGTATAGAAACTTATACATTTTATAGTGCAGAGCCGCCTTTCAACCTGAACATTTGTCACGGGGACTCGACTTAGGCCTTAGTTGATTGGACATTGACCATCCAACCCTGAACCTTGGGTTCCATCCTTAGAACCAACACATTTTTGGCACCACACCAAGATTTGCTTTTTAAGACCTGTGGCCCTATGACTCTTTGTCCTGACTTTCATTTGTTCTTAGGTCACTTGGGTGAGAGGTGTTACTTTCTACCAAAGGAACAAGTGGTGGCCGAAAGAAAAATTTCTCTCTCCTGTGCCCCTTTTTATGCTTGTTATCTGTTCTCCTTCGACATTTCTGTGATCTGACTGGCTCTCCTTCGTGTTGCAAGATTTAAAATGACAAATGATATCTAAATGGCTACCTAAAGCCATCCTCCACCCTCAGGCTTTCTACCTCTGCCATAACAACATTCTCATATGTTGAAGATATTTCTGGGCTTCTCTTTACCCCTCATTTGACACCATCTCTATCCTTGTGACCCTTATTTAGCATATTAGATTTGGGCTATAAATTCAATACTAAAAATTCATATCCACCTTGGATTCTTCTCACTGCTGTTTCTAACTAAACAAGAAAAGAAATGAACAAGTAATAAAAGCATTAGTAGTGAATGTAGGTTAAATATAGCAGATATTACTCAATATGAAAAAAATTTGGGCCCCAAATTCAGAGCCCTGGCCAAAAGTTGATATTTGACCATCTGGAATGAGTAAAGTGAAGGCTGATATCCTCCCATCAGGGAAGTTGGAGAAGGTAAATTGGTAGCTTTGGGTTGTATGAGACAGAAACTCCTCATAAATTGCCTTCGGCCCAAATGGGAATATCTTGGTTTATTTAAATGAAAAGTTTCAGCACGGCTGAATCCAGGTAATTAAATAATGTCTGTAGGAACATTATTTGTTCCAACCACAACCCCTGTTTCTTCTTTGTTGGCCTTCTTCTAAAGCAGACTGTCTCCAAGAGGAAGCAATGTGGCCTTCAGAAGTTTCAATATTATATCCTTCCTGATTAGCAACCCTTGAACAACCAGAGTTGCTATTTCCTAAGAATCCCAACAATAGTCTCAGGATTAACTTGCATGGTTTGGCTTGGATCTTATGACCCCCTTAGCCAATCATTTAAATATGGGGATAGGCACTTCCAATGGCAAAATATGGTACTGCTGTTAAGTCTCACTGCACACTGAAGCCTGATGTAACATTAGCCACAGCAGAATTCCATGAAATAAAATTGTACAAGGAGTAGTTCCTAAAATAAGGCAGTCATGAATTAAAGCCAAGACAAAAAATGAGAAGACAAATTGTAAGACTCATAGAATAGCCAAATACTGTACATGGTGTTCAAAACTTTTAAAACAGACAAAAAACATACACATGGAATTTCCTGATTTCCAAGATTTCACTGACTCTATTTTTTTTCTGGTTCATCTGTTAGGAAAATTTTGTTCTATTTGGTAATTTAAGATAAAGGTATATCACCTGTTGATGCTAGTGAAGAAAAGGCATTAGAGAAAAAGTGGAGGAACTAAGAATATGGCCGGAGAGCAGAACAAGGAAGAGTTGGAAGGAGACAACCAAATGCAGGGTGTGGAAAATTGAGAAAATTATCTTCCTCACAATTGCAAAAAATTGCACTCATACACCCCAATATTACTCCCTACTGCAATAGCCCTGAATCTTTCACTCTAAAGTTCAATATGTTAATGTCTTCTTCACTGACCACTGTAACGGATTTCAAGTCATAGATCCTCTGTTTCTACCAAAAATATTTTTCAAAATTTAGTGTCTAAGGAACTTTCTCTCTACCAGTTACTATAGTTTTAAATGTGCAATATATTTCAGAGAGCTCATTTTTGTCAGGGTAGAACTTGAGAAAATTGATAGCATTCTACAAAATCTCTTTGGAAATAAGATGTTCCAGCTGAATCTAAACTGGAATTTATGGTGCAGTTGTATATGGCAAAACCAAAATTATCTGACCCTTCCATCATCTTTCTGTGAGCAATCTCTTGGTGAGAAGCAAAGCAAAAGCTTGCTTCAGAAGAATGATACTGGATAATTTTAGGAGAGAGGAGAGAGAAAGAAGGACAATTGGTAGTAGGGGGCGGTGTCATGCAGTTTCTGAACCAGCTGACTAATGACTTACCATAGATGAGGACTATGAGCAATTTTCACAAATAATCTGTTGATTTCAGACACAATTGGTAATGTTGATTCCATGTGACAACAACTGGAATAAGAGACATTTTCTCAGCTTTCTACAGGAGGCAAGTATGACTTTGGGTTATTAAAAAGCAGCTTAAATTACAATATTTGGGGATAGAAAGAAGTAATCACAAAGAAGTATCCATTCCTGCCAAGGAAAGAGTGAGGGAAAAAAATCAAATGAGAAGCTGAGAAAGAGGACAAGCAGGATAGTTCTCCAGTTTACTGGGATCAAGGTACCACATCTAGTAAAGCAGAGAGATATTTCCAGCTTCGTGCCCAAGGATAACTCTGGTGGTGCTTGGGAAATCATGAAAATTTGAGGAATAAAGCAAGATCTCTTGTTCTTCAGTCTTCTGAGTTAGCTCCTTGTGTCCGGTTTGCAAATTTGGATCAAAATATCTTGGCGGGTGGAAATTACCAGAAGCCATTTACCAAGTTCAAGAACTTGAGATGAGGGGCCCGGGAGATAGCATGGAGGTAAGGCGTTTGCCTTTCATGCATAAGGTCATCAGTTCGTATCCCGGTACCCCATATGGTCCCCCGTGCCTGCCAGGAGCAATTTCTGAGCATGGAGCCAGGAGTAACCCCTGAGCGCTGCCAGGTGTGACCCAAAAAAAAACCAAAAAAAAAAAAAAAAAAGAACTTGAGATGAGCTTTAGATTCAATCATTAATTATAATGGTTTATTGGTAATCATTTAGATGAAATTTTAAGTCATTTTGAACTAGAATACTAATGCCCAATAATTTACCTGGAGTTATGTATCATGTGAATGATTATATGTAGGTGTGTCTGTGTGAATAAGACTTGTGGGATCTGGATTGAAGAGGATGAGGAAAGGTTCATACCTAAGATTCAATAGACAGAGAAACATGAGCTCAATGAACCCACTCCATTCCTCAGTAGGAAGTAACACTTCTCATTTGTCCATAATATGTTTATAAATTAGGATAAAAGGGAGACCATGAAAGTTAAACATTAAAGACATGCTTCATTTCCTTGGATTATGTTGCAGTTGTTTGAAATTCAACTAGTTGAAAAAAATGTGCTCTGCTAATCTGAGTAAATTTTTCTAATTTTTCCAAGAATAGTTATATCCTTGGCTTGTTTAACACTTACTTTATGTCATGTTACTTTGTAAATAAAAAAAAATCCTCTTAATTTAAGTATACATTATTAGCCTGAAAACTACTTTATACAGTATCATTAGTAATATAATGCTTGCTAAAAATTCATTAAATGAACACATGTGTATGGCATTAATTTAGGTTCTTAGTTATGACTCGTTTCATCTGTGTTAAGTCTCTTAGATATGTAGGTATCATTAATACATTTTTAATGGAAAATAAAATGAGGGTCAAATAGTTATGTAACTTATTGAGAACTTTATAACAAAAAATAATAAAGTCAAACTCGAGAACTGGAGTGATAGTACATTAAATAGCGCATTTATCTTTTATGTAGTCAACCTGGGTTTGATCCCCTGCATCTCAAGTGGTCTCCTGAGTATGCTGGGAGTAATTCTTATGTATAGAATCCAGAAACCCTTGAGAACTTTCAGGTGTGGTCCATAAACTAAAACAAAACAATTAAAGTCATCCAATTGCTCTACCAGACCATCGCATGAACAGGTGTTAGTCAGATAATCCAATATTTTCATCATCTTCTCCTCTTGATAGTCATGCATTTTTGTGCACTTTTCTTTCCTTTATGTGTTGGGTCTAGAAGCTTGCTTCTATTGAATGGAGTATAACAAAAATAATGGGATGCAATTTCCGGGATTAGATGATGGCCTCTATACTCTGAAAGTCTCTGTTTTGTTTCCCTCATAAACTCATATGTTGTAGCACCGACTCCCATATGCCTGCGGAGAGGCCAATGTAGAATATTTTCATTGTTGGTATCATGAGTCTCGAAAGCACCTTCAGAAAAACCTATATCAGTGAAGCCTGGTTACTGCTTAGGATGAGTATTTCATGGATGAGCTACTATCACAATGTGAAAGGATGATTACTTCTTCACAGAACAAAATTTCCAGGCTTTCTTTATTTCTTTGACTGATAGTCAGGAAAAGATATGCTTATGCAGATAAGACCAACATGATCTTGGTCCAAGACACCAATGTGAAAAAACTTGCAATTCTCCTCACACTTTGGTTACCATCTTTAAGGGTGAAGATTTTTCAAGAGGCAAAGTTATTATTATTTTTTGTTGTTCACATGTGATCGTTTCCCAGAGATTGACCCTGATTTCAAAATAGAGTCATTTATTTCTGCTTTGGGAGGTGCTTGTGGATCAGCTTAATTAGGTGCTGAGTTCTTTATCAATCCTAAGCCATCCAAATGAGACTTCAATCTCCTACCCCATGGAGCCTTTCAAAACAAAGTTCTCAACCTCTTTTTTGCTCTCCCCAGTCATAAAGTCCATAGGAGATGGTCTTGTCTGTGAACCAATAGGGTTGCTAGCAAGTTTGTCTTTTTACTTCTCAGTGATTCCCAGTCATGTTTCAATCTGCAGGCTGAAATACAGTTGATGACCTGACTTCTGTAATATTTAACAGGCTTTCAGGGAGTTTAGCTATTTAGAGTTGAATCTGGAAGCACTTCAACTCAGCTATTATTCAGAGATGTTTATTTTCCGTATTTCTGGCAGTGTTTTGCTAAGAAATGCTGCTGACATGCTCTCTCAGTAGTGGCATTCCAGACCTCTGTTGGACCCCCTAAGATGAGAGAAATAAAGGCCGTTTCGTACAGAGGTCAGACTTGAACAGAATGCTGGGAATTTAAATCAATGTAAGCACATTCGAGTAAAACACAATCAGTCTCCTGTCTTTGCCATGCTGGAAAATACCTGGTAATTTTAGGAATAAGTTATCCATATTCCTTTATAGAAAACAGCCATTTCTTTTTTGAAGGACAGCTATAGGGAATTTTATAGTAAACCTTTTCCAGGTAGGCACATAGGACTCGTAAGAAAAGCCTATCTTCATGAAGACTTTTTCTTTTTCTATCTCATTAGACTGAGATGAATAGAACTATATCCATTCAAATATCATCACTTATCAGTACTTTGAACTTGGAACATTACTGAAATAAATACATATATCTCTTTTGGATTGTTTAAGTCAAAAAGTTTCTACTGAAAACATTTGAATTTTTTCTCCAAATGTTCATTTTTTTCTCCAAATGGTCATTTTAAGTGTGTTTCTCTGATGTATGTATCTTATTTATTTTGAATTGTTACTGTAAAGACTATTCTTTTTTTTTGTTTTTGTTTTTGTTTTTGGGCTACACCCAGTGACACTCAGGGGTTACTCCTGGCTATTCGCTCAGAAGTCGCTCCTGGTAGGCACGGGGGACCATGTGGGGAACCGGGGGATCGAACCGAGGTCCGTCCTAGGTTAGCGCAGGCAAGGCAGGCACCTTACCTCCAGCGCCACCGCCCAGCCCCCGTAAAGACTATTCTTTTTTTTTGTTTGTTTGTTTTTGGGTCACACCCGGCAGTGCTCAGGGGTTATTCCTGGCTATCTGCTCAGAAATAGCTCCTGGCAGGCACCAGGGACCATATGGGACACCGGGATTCAAACAAACCACCTTAGGTTCTGAATCGGCGGCTTGCAAGGCAAACACTACTGTGCTATCTCTCTGGGCCCCAAGTTTTTTTTTAAGACAATTCTTATAAAAAAACTTTTCAAACTGGTTTGAGGAATTTTCAAGATCAAGAGTTAAAGACCAAGATTGTTAATTTTTTTCTCCCACACCCACAATGCTCAAAGGTTACTTCTGACTCTATCCTCAGGGATACTCCTGACAGCGATATGGGATGCTAAGGATCAAACCATGGTCAAGCTATGAATGAGCAAGGCAAGTGCATTAGTCACTATACTATCTCTCAGGCCCCTCTGGTTAGTGATAGTTCATCACTATTTGCTGGAGTCACATTATGCCTTCTAGGAAAATCAATCATATTTAATAGTTTTATTAGTATGGTTACTTTTTTGTGCTCCTAATTTCACATATACTAAAGCAAAACATAGCTGACTCTCCCAAGGCTTCTCAAAATTTACATTAGTAAAGTCGAAATGAACCAACTATCTTGCTTCTGATTTAATACCGAAAAAGTCTGGAAGGGTTCTGCTTGATAGAATTTATAAAAACCAAGAAGTAGGGGGCCAGAGCGGTGGTGCAAAATGGTAAGGCTTTTGTTTTGCACATGGCTAATCTAGGATGGACAGCAGTTCCATCCCCTAAGCCAGGAGCGATCTGAGTGCATAGCCAGGAGTAACCCCTGAGTGTTACTGGGTGTGGCCCCAAAAGCAACCAACCAACCAACCAACAAAAACAATCCCCCCCAACAAAACCCAAGAAGTAATTAGCTGTGACCTAGTTGTAGACCTACATATAAACACCTAAAAAGATATCCTCTATGTGAGGTATTAGTACTAGTACTATTTCTTTTTTTATTATGCTTTTTTATTTTATTTTAATCATAGTGGTTTACATGATATTCACAGTAATATTCCATTTACAAATAAACAGTGAATCAGAGGAATTCCCATCACCAAGTTTTCCTCCCTCCACCTCCATTCCCATTCTGTCTCCCATATCCTCCACCCTCTCCCCAGGGTCTTCTAGATTGAGTGACTCCCTCTGTTTCTGGATTATTACTTGGTGATCTTATATCTGATTGGGCTTGGTGTCTCCATTGCTTCTCCCTCTGATTGGGAGGCAGGATTAGCTAGTTCGAGTTTTGTGGTTTTGTTTGGGGAAGAGTACCGTAATAGAGTGGGGTAAAAATTAAGGATGCCTACAATGGGCAGAGTCCTTCTAGCAGTTCTCATCCTCCGTTTGAGAGAAGGGGAAAAGAAAAGGTGAAACACCACAACATTTTACAAAGACATATCAAATAAGACATCTAGTGAGCATTGTAGTGATAAAGATATGCACCACATAGTTGCCATGGTCTTGAGATAAAAAACATGACAGAGCACAAAAAATCCAAGAGAAAAGAAGAAAGAAAAGTACATATATAAGGAAAATAGTAGACTACTACTTCTATATCTACACCAAAATAAGAAGGTCGACGAAAACTAGGTAAGAGAAAAATAAAATAGTAATAGGATAAATAAATTAAAAAAGATTACTATTTCTAAAACATCTAGAAAAATGATTTTAAGAAGAGTAAGAGAAAGCCAAGACATAGATAATAGAAACATAGGCTATAACAAATTAAACATAGACTATAGATATTCAAAATAGCAGCAGGCATAAAAATATGGGGGTTATTTTTAAAAATATGTACATGGCTTTGTACCAGAGTAGCATAATTAGAAAATTTCAGTGGAGGGGGTCAGAACGATGGCACAGTGGTAGGATATTTGCCTTGCATGTGGCCAAACCATGATGGACCCAAGATAGATCTCCAGCATCCGATATGGTCCGCAGAATTTGCCAGAAGCAATTTATGAGTGCAGAGCCAGGATTAACCCCTGAGAGCTGCCAGGTGTGACCCCAAATAAACAAAACAAAAGTAAAATAAAAAAAGAAAAATGTTTAAAAAAGGGGGGGGGGAAGCAGAGTGGTGGCACCACCAGTAAGGCGTCTGCCTTGCCCACGCTAGCCTAGGACAGACTTGTTCGATCCCCCGAGTTCCATATGGTCCCCCAAGCCAGAAGTAATTTCTGAGCACACAGCCAGGAGTAATCTTTGAGTTACTGGGTTTGGCCCCAAAACAAAACAAAAACGAAACAAAAACAAAAACCCAAGAAGTAACTACCAACAATCTAAGAGGAATCTAGTGGCCTTTTCCACACTACTTTGACAATGAAAGACACCATCTCTGCCTACGCTCTTCCTCAAGCTCTAGTAGTTTCTGACTCAATTGATCTAATCAAGACTTTGTCTCTAGATATTTTATTTTGCATTGCCACCTGTCTCTCTCCAGCACACAAAAGCCAAAGTACACTCTCAAAGTCATCAATCTAGAACTAGGGGAGAATATTTGCCTTGCAAGTGAGAGGCTAAGTTTTGACCCTTTCATAGAATGACATGCCTCATCAAATTATTTGTTATAATAGTTATAAGAACTATCTTATATTTTAGATAAACTATGAGACTATAAGATTGATAAAAAAAATTGTCTTATAGTTTATAGTTCTGTAATAATTCTTCATTTTCTAATCCCTGAGCATCATCACATTATAAAGGACTATCTTAATATTAACTGGTTTTATATTTTTCTTCTACCTTAATAGAGAAAAATCCTGGCAATATGAAAGTACTATAATAACCAAACACAGAAGAAATAATACTCAAGTCGAAAGAAAAATACAATGAGCCCTTGTGGGTTATCACCTTGTATAACTAATGAGTAACATATGTTTCATCTATACATATTCCTAAGTGCCCTTTACTGGATTCATTTAACGGGAACTATTGGCACTGGTGGTAAGAGCCTTATGGGGCCCAAATTGAGCCAGAGTTGTCATAAGGCATACCAGATACTCCACTACTTTGAGTCTTCTCCTCAGCCTGAATAGATAAAGGATTTTAGTTTAGTAGATAGAGTTCATGTAAAAGAATGGATCATGATATGAAAGCCAGTTCCTCTACTTTATGCTTTAGAAGAGAAAAACCAAAGAGAATGCCAGGGAGTGCAGATGTTTTGAAAATAAAGAAGGAAGTTTTGACCTGATTCTGGAAAGGCCCAAGGGAAAGAGAAGTCAGAAAGATTCACATTTGGGAGCTTGGGGACCAAAAATGAAAATATGTTTATGAGATTAGAAGGCCCAGAATTTAGAAGACCCTCTTCGTCCTCATAACATGTAAACCAGAGAGTGAGAGGTAGGTGTTGGGTTAGAGATAGAATTTCTCAAGAAAAACATAGGTAGCCTAATGGAATCACAGGATCCACTAAGGGACCAACTAATGTAAGCAGGTAACAAGGAGCCCACGGAGGTGCATCCATGACCCTTGGCTATAATTAGAGGGAGAAACTCACACCCAACGAGCTGTGGATCATTTAATCAACCTTAATGTAAAGAGAAGATAAGTCCAAAGTAACTAATGTTCTGAATTATTTCCTACTTTGCTACCACATAAAATAACAACAACAACAAAACATTGCTTTTGTATGGAAATAGAGTATATTGTTGCTCCTTAAGTTTGAAATATTCCACAGAAAAAAATTACCAAAATTAATCTTTATCTCTCTCTTGTTTTATAGGCATGCGTCACCTCTGATCTGTTTTCTACCTGGCTAGGGTGACATTTTCAGGCAGAGTTTGGGCCAAGAAATGCTGCTGAGAACTTTAGGCCTATGTATAAATCTAAGGAGTAGAAAATACCTCTTTGTCATTATTTTCCTCAAAGCTCAATTTCTTTTTTTAATATTTTTTATTTTATTTAAAGAAAAATGCATGATAGAGTTAATATGTTTGTTTCCAGATAAGTAAGAGCAAAGTGTTTTAAAAAGTAATAGAAATAAAAAATAAAAAGGAAGAGAAGAAAGTTTAAAAAAAGAATAATACAGTAGCAAGCACATTTGTGAAAATGTTATTATTTCTCCAATGAAGTCATGAATACAATGGCAGAAGGAATAGTGAGCTTTTGTTTTTAGCTGTTTGTTATTTTAAATTGATTTGTTCCTCTAGAAATGACAGTATCAAACAAATGAAGTTGTCTTGAAAATAAAAGCACTATTACTGATAACGCAGCTTTTGTGGGGCATATTCTCAGCTGCCAGGCCACCTGGAAGAAAGACGATGTGGGGGGAAAAGTGCCTATACACACCCCCAAAAGCCTTAGTGATATAAACAGAAATACTGATGTACCTGAAGTTTGGTCAGATTGGTATCCCCGAAGAGAATTTTAAAGGGCTGGTAAGGCAGAGTCATCAGCAAAAATGATGATTCTAGGTGATGGATGCAGCAGACGTGATTTTGGCAGAGAGGGGGCTGGGCCTGTCCTTTCCTGCCAACAGACTGTCAACTTTCTGCCTGTGGCAGATATATCCATGATTTCTCACAGTTCCATTTACATCTCATTTGAGAAAAGAGTGAGTGAGTCTAAAGCTCAGTTTCTATAAAATGTTTTGCATTGTATTCCAGCACAAATCACTCTGGCCAATGCTAAAGGAATTGCTCATAGGACTAATCTGAGTCACATGATGACATCAAAGGTGGTGTCAAAGTGGGTTTTAAGGAACCTAATATCCATCTCCTTTTGGGAGTTGGGGCTTATTTTCTCAGAAAGGCAGTGATCCAGAGCAGATTGAAATAGAGATCTACCAAATGCATTGTATTGTTGTTTGTTTGGAGGAACCATGCCTGACTCAGTTAAGGATTACTCCTGGCTCTGCAGTTTTGGGGATCCGATATGATACATCCTGATTAGCCACTTACAGGGCAAGCAGCTTATCCATGGTACTATCTCTCATACCCCACCACCATGTACATTCTCAATAGATGTTTTATACATTAGCTAAAGAAACAAGAATCTCAAAAATCTAAGGCCAAGACTCTTAGAAACACACTGCCCTGCCTGTGTTTATACACTAACATCCTTTGCTGAACAAGCTGAACTTGTCCATCCTAAAGTAGTGTTAGCTCTGTAAGATGGTAATAAACTGTCTCATTATGACACATTTGGACAACATATTTCATTTTTAATTCTGCCTTTATAATCACTAGCTTTTAAGAACTTATAAAATTTTGGGGGCCGGGCGGTGGCGCTGGAGGTTAGGTGCCTGCCTTTCCTGCGCTAGCCTAGGACGGATCGCGGTTCGATCCCCCCCATTCCCATATGGTCCCCCAAGCCAGGAGCGACTTCTGAGCGCATAGCCAGGAGTAACCCCTGAGCGTCACTGGGTGTGGCCCAAAAACCAAAAAAAATAAAGAACTTATAAAATTTTAATAGAGAATTTATAAGTAGCAAGAGAGTGAAAGAAAGGAGATGAGATATTGGGTTTCAAGATAAGCAATCCGACCAGTGATCATTGGCTTACTGATATGTGAAATGTAGGGAATCTATTATACAGACTGAAAACTTACTATATTTTATTTACTCATAAGCTATCTAAGTTCTCTTCCCATTCATCACTCACAGTCAAATGCCCATTTCATCTATGAAGCAGTGAACTGCCTTTGGCTTGGTCCAAGGACAAAATAAGTTTCACGTTTTTATTGGGCCTGTGTTGGCTCTCATCCTACACCCCTTTCATTAACATAGGCCAATCACATGGAAATAAGTGAGTGAATGAATAAATTAATGGCTTGAGAGTTTTGGTTTTGATGAACAAAAATAGTTCACATACTCAACTTTGACTCTAGAATATTATTTTTTAAAATTGGATTAGCTTTTGATACTTGACATGAATCGACATTAAAATTAAATTGCACCTTATATTTCCCCTCTCATGGCAGTTACCATGCTGGTTAATAAAAATAGCCAACTTATATTGAATCTCACCATGCAGCAGAAATTCTTGCAAGGAGAGTTGACTTAATCTCTGCAACAACTCTAGGAGGTACTATTATTACACACAATTTTTATTATAGAGCATGTTGCTTGTAAAGAGCTGGGATTTGATCTTGGAAATGAGGTTTCTAAGTGTGTATTCTAGCTGCTGGACTTTTAGAGGTTTGTTTTGATGACAGTGTCTCTTTGAGACAGCTCTAAGATACTGTCTTATCTACTACATCTACTACAGGGGCATATTCTTACTATTGTGGCAGATGAAAGTAGGGATTAATTAGTAAAATTGACTGACAGAAAAGGAGAGTTTAAAATTTGGATAGGCATCAGAAAATTAAAATTTCTTAGAGAATGTAGAAAACATTATATCTTATAAGCAACACAAAAAACCTAAATATTAAATGGGCATATATTTATAGAGAATGATTTAGAGCTAGACTTTTAGGTAGAATCATTTCTTTCCACCCTAGATTGAATATCATATTTTTAGTATTCAGTGATCATCAAACTTTTTAAACAGGGGCCAGTTCACTGTACCTCAGATTATTGGAGGGCTGGACTATAGCAAAAACAAAAACTATGAACAAATTCCTATGCACACTGCATATATCTTATTTTGAAGTTAAAAAAAAAACCAAAATGGGAACAAATAAAATATGTGGGCCATGGGCTGTTGTTTGAGGATGACTGGGATTGTACACATGCCTAAATTAATCATACTTGGACACTTTCTACAGAAGAAAACTACTTTTATTTTAATGCCTCTGTTGAGATATTCCTAGTAAATTCACCTTTTATATAAAAACATGGTAGAATAAAAAAAATAGTTCCAGATCTGAAATATCTAGTTCTACTATAATTAACATTGTGTTCAGAAACAATATCTTTTTACACAATAAAACAATGATGTAATAAGGTACAAGAACATGACATCAAACTCTTAAATATTCATGTTCTTAAGCCATAAGTAAAACTGTTTTCAGAATTTCCTTAATTATGCCAAATTAAAGTAAGAAATACAAAGATCGGGGCCCAGAGTGGTGTTTGCCTTGCAAGCAGCCGATCCAGGACGTAAGGTGGTTGGTTCGAATCCCGGTGTCCCATAAGGTTCCCCGTGGCTGCCAGGAGCTATTTCTGAGCAGATAGCCAGGAGTAACCCCTGATCACCGCAGGGTGTAGCCCAACCCC
>PVKC010000106.1:0-13205 GCA_004027635.1 Crocidura indochinensis | reverse complement strand
TAGCAAAGATTACACTCATTGTACATTTCAGAATTGCCTTAACAATTCAGCTGTTATTTTGAGTGTTAGTTTGCCAAATAGGTGTTCTAAGTTCTCATGTAATACTTTAGCAGCACATCTGTTTCATTTTATGTTTGGGAGAGGCAAAATGGGGGGAGATAACTATGTATTACTACTGGAAACCCAAATAAACTTTACATTTAATTTGGGTAAATCATCCTGATTCATTTTGGCTTTTCATAAAATTAGATACTTCAGGGGCCAGAGCGGTGGCACAGAGACAGGGCGTTTGCCTTGCATGCCGCTGACCTAGGATGGACCTCAGTTTGATCCCCTGGTGTCACATATGGTCCCTTGAGTCAGGAGTGATTTCAGAGCTCAGAGCCAGGAGTAACTCTTGAGAGTCACAGGTTGTGGCCCAAAATGCAAAATGCAAATAATAATAATAATAATTAGATACTTCATTTGTAGTATAAAAAAGAAAAGGATTTTAAACCTCAAAGAAAGTCTCCTGAGGTTGCAGATGAATAAATTGGGGTGTATTTATGTGAGTTATTGAGTAATTTCTAGCATTTTCTCCCCAAAGGTAGCAATTTTTTTTTAACTTTATTCCAGTTGAATACCCACGACTTCTCTCAATCACTTTGTTCTATATTGGATCTATAGATCAAGGGATAAAAGTTCTGTGAAATAGTCTGGTCTGTTAATTTCCACCATAAACTCTCCTTTTCTATCTGTAAGCCTGTGATGGATGTCTCACTTAGTCAAGGGCACAGGTATAACCTAGGTGATACCCAGGGAAATATAGAGTGTTACATCTTTTTTTTTTTTTTTTTTTTTTTTTTTTTTTTTTTTTTTTTTTTTTTTTTTTTTTTTTTTTTTTTTGCTATCCTAAGGCCTACCCCTGAGGTATGCAAGCTCATGGAAAAATATGCTGGAGCCCCTTTCTAACTATTTTGCAAAATATATTATAAGATTTATATAATATAAATCTTCATATAAACATTTATATTATATGAATCTGTAATAAAGTCTCTTGATTGATTAATGGAGACTTAGAAGAGTTGGAGATTTATCTATATCTTCCATATCTAATCAGTGCAATTAAAGGTTTTTCTTAATGCTCAACAACCCCTTCTTGTTGAGGTTCAAGGATTACCTTTTGTGTTCTTAATTGTAGGACATGCTATTCTAATTAATTGATTTCTAATTTCATATTAGATGAGGTAAAGTGAGAAATATTGCAATTGTAATTATTTTAAGTATTGTAAATATTGTCATTGTAATTACAAGGCCAGGGTTCCTATGAGCTTATTTGTGTTGAAATCATATTGATCTGCCTGCTTTTTCAGTTCCCTAATAGCACTCACTTAATGCTGGTTGTATCAACACTCACCCATAAGGCTGCATTATCTTATGAATGATGATTCTTCAGGATTCCCTGCTAGAACATTACTTTGCTTAATTGACAATGATAAGGGCAAATTTTATCCAGGGTATGCAGGAAAACATAAACATTTTTTCTTGCTACTTTACATTTATCTTTTGCCATTTTATCATGTATGCATGAGACAATTTCTCTTGCCATGTATCTTTTTACAAGCTCTTTGAAACCATGATCATTGCTCTCCTAGTAAAGGATGTTTTCACTGTAGAAATCAATCAAGTAAGATCTATGTGGATGCATTTGTTGGTTCTTTCTAATAACTCATGGGCACTTACAAAGTTTTGTGGTACATAAATTCCAACTAAAACTTTTTCTTGCTTCAATTAACACCAAAGATGGATCAGCTTATGCTTCTACTGGCAGAACTCTTTACTAAACAAGTAGCCCCTCTAAATGCCAATCTTAATGCATAGTACTCCCATTCTTACAGAAAAGAAAGACTAAATATAATGAAAGGGTAAAGAAGAGAGAAAGCTATTTTTTCCAGAAGAAATAGCTTTTACAAAACAGAACTTTGTATATACCTACCTACCACTTAGTTACTCAGTTGCTAATCAACAGTGGGCCAGGAAATACTAGTCCAGAGAAACTTATCTCAGGCGCTTCCTCAAAACTAGTCTGAGAATTTTTCCCTTTCAGAATAAGCCTGTTTAGGGATAACTTGTAATTACCCTAGTGACTAAGGTATGAAAGGACAAAGAAACAACCTAATGTTCACTAATATTCACTCTAGGGTGTCCTATCAGCATGGTTGTGTATTTGTCTATCCTAAATCTTTTTCTTACTTTTCCCTCTGTTGGATCCTAATTTCTCCTTCACTTTATTATAGGAATTTTTTTTTCTTGAAAATAGATTGACCTGCAAATTCCATCTATGTATCTTCTTGCAGAGAGCCCAGCTAGTGACACTTTTCAACCTATTCTTATCTAGATTGGAAGGAAGTACTGGAGTGAGAGGCTTAAAAAATAGTGTAGGACCAGAATAATAGGACTGTCAGAAGAGTGCTTGCTTTGCTTGCACATGGTTCATACACCATGTTCAATCCTCAGCATCCCATATAGTCCCCTGAGCACTGCACTGCAAGTAATTCCTTAACAACACTGAGTATGGCCCAAAACCACACAAAAATAAGGAAAATAAAAAGACAGTTCCTTTCCTTGCCTTGTTATTCTCTCTTTCTTCCTGTCCTCCCTTTTCTGGTTTATAAAGTTTCTCTGAAGAATAAATCAAATCATGTAATTCCAGTGTTTTAACCTCTAGGTCTACAGTAACAATCAAAATTCTACCTAATCTTAGCTTTGCTTCCTCACCAAAGTCAGCTTTCTCCATTCTGTCCTTATGCACATGCAATGGACATTATGTCTGGAACCCTTTCAAACATGAGTCCAGCTCCAATCATAGGGAGCTTGCTCTTTCTTTGAGGGCTCCTCCCTCAGGTAGTTCTCTGAAGCTCATCCTCTTGTTGGGGCCTCAGCTCAAATAACATTTTTATCCATAAGTTCTATTGCCCATTCTAAATAACCATGGGACCCCCCCTTAAATCAATCTATTTTATCATCAGTATAAACTTATCACTAGTGAAAATGAAATGTCTTTGACTGACTCCATTTTCTTGAATATTAGACCTATAATGTAAGTGATTTGGTTATAACTTCTGAATCATTTTTAGTGACACGTGCGTCTTGGGGAAACAGAATATGCTCAAGATGATGGCTGATGGCTTCCAAAGCAAAAGGACAGCCTCCTAGCCTGCCTTGTCTCAGCTGGTAAAGAAGCCTTTATTTTCTAATTTCCCCAACATTTGCTATGCCTATGCAAAAATACAGCAACAAAAAAGAAAAAAAAGAAAACTTTCCACCCCCTTTATTTTTATTCATTTATTTTTTTTTGTATCTTCTAGATAGGGGCTCCTGCCTTTTTCATAAAATCTTGGGACATGAATTACTTGCTTTACCTCAAACTTCTGTATTTTTCTACAAAATTGAAAAAAAAGGGGGGGGGGGAATAGGACCTAAGGGTCAAGTGTTCTCAGGTGCATTTGTGAAGAAAAAAAGTCAGAACTGAATACCCCAGCCAAACTCAATAATAATAAAATCAACAGACCCAAACTATAACTATCAAAACTTAAAATGGACCTGTTACAATGCCACGGGTCTATGGGTGGAGATATGGGATGCAAATTGGAAACTTTGGTGGAAGGAGGTCAACACTGGTGGTGAGAATGGTCATAATTCACTGTCTTTTTAGGCTTGAAATCTAACTATGAAGGATTTGTAATTTACCATGGTTTCAATAAAAAATTAGAAACAAGATAATGGCTGATAAATGTCCTGTCTATGTCTCTAATTATGATGTCTCTAATATTTTGTGCCTTTGGTGCATAGGAATTTCATTATCTCCCTCCTGCCATCTTCTCAAAAATAACACTGCAAATATATTACTTATATATTACTTTTTTAGGAAATCAGTTTTTAATACTATTGCTCAGGATTCAAAACTGTGTTTTCTTATTATTTTAATTTCAATCATGGTTTAACTTTAATTCAATCAGCATTCACCTTACTTTAGGTCTTTCACCCAGCGTGACATTTAACATAATTTTATGTCTTCTGTTTTATTTTTTTTTTTTTCGGTTTTTGGGCCATACCCAGCAAGGCTCACATATTACTCCTAGCTCTGCACTCTGGAATCACTCCTGAAATAGACAAAGCACCCCGAAATTCTAGGTGAAATGTCAACTAAAGTGTTGAGACACTTGTTGACATATGACTTCTATTCCACATTCTCAGTAAACTCCTTTACTAAAAAAGAATTGTCTAAAACTGTTTTTCGTAAGCTATTCAAATTGACAATGAACTCAATATCTCTACTAAAGTATTTGGTTGTTAGTCTAAAGAGAATCTAAAAATACTTTCTTTGTGTTTGGTTTAGTTTAGTTTTACTGTATTTCAGTCACATCAGCAATGCTCAGGGTTTATTCCAGGCTCTGTACTCAGGTACCACCCCTGATGGTACTTGGGGGAACATATGGATGCCAGGGATAGAAATTGTTCATCCAAGTGCAAGGCAAGAATTCTTCCCCTGTATTATCTTTCTGGTTCTGAAATATGAATTATTAACCCCTGTACTACTTCTCTGGCCCCAACATGCTTGCAATTATATACAAAAACTTCCCAAAGAAAATCAAAGTCAGAATTTTTGTTGATATTTATTCTTAAGACTGCAAAGTCACCTACATATAGATGGGAAGTTTTGTTTTGATTTTTTATTTATTTCAAATTGTATTGCAATTTATCCAATGGGAATCGTAAATTAATATAAAAATGAGATAAGTTTGTGTACCTACATGAATTCATGTAAAAAATTAATATACACTTTAAATGTATATGACCAAATTATAGGAAACAATCAAGTCATTGGGAGCACAAATATCATTGTAGGCCAAAGAGTTAGCACAATAGGTAAGGTGGCCTTGCCTTGCATTCAGTGATCTTATGTTTGATGCCCAGAGCAATATTATCCTCCAAACCTCATCAGGAGAGATCCCTGAGCAGACTCAGCAGTAAGCTCTGAACACTTCTGTGTGGGGCCACTAAACAAACAAAAGGAAGGCTACCCATAGGAAAACATTCCTCTTCATGTTTTGCTTTTATAAAGTTTTAAATCTACACTTGGGACTGAATTTGGTCATGCATCTTATTTGCAATTCCAGACTACAGTGTATTTCACTGAAAAAAGAAATACTTCAAAACTCTTATTCTCAGCTATGACTATATCTTATGGGAAGTGGAGAATTATTTGGTCATAAACTGTCCAAAGCCATAATAATTTATGTCTATTACCTATGACCTGATCTTAGCATCTGATTCTCATCAGTTACTTTGCAACATAGCACATTGTCTTTACTGTTTCATTTCATAAAAATATCTTCTGTGAAACTGCTTTGTCTCTCTCTTAATTCATCAGTTATATGCTTTTAATGGAAGCAAGTTACATAGAAAGATTGGTAATTGCAATATTCCATTATGTACATATATGAAGGAGAGTCTTTTCTGCCCCAGGATTTTTTGGGAACATTCATATTTCTAGTAAATCGTGGCCTAAAACAACAGACACAGCAAAGAAAAGTATGTGGGGAAGAAAAGGTTGTGTCACCCTAACAGGGGAGTAGAGGGGAAAGGACAACTTGGAAGGATTGGATTTAAGGCTGGAAAAACAAAATGCAATAAATTCATGAGATGTTTGCATTGCTAATCTTCATTGTTATTGCACTGTATATTTGTGACTATGCTTAGTAGCTATAATTTGTACTTCCATAATCAGTATACACAAGTCATATTGGGATTTGCACAGAGGAACAGACAATTCGAGTCCCCTGGTGCACATGTTCTCAGTGGAGGTGAATCAGGGAATGTTCTGCCTTCAGGCAGAAAGCAGGCTAAAAATAAGGTTAGAAAACAGAATCTTTGAATCTTTTTTACAGTTTTATCTGGGATCACAGGTTTTATTTATTATTTATTTATTTATTTATTTATTTATTAATTTATTGTGGGAAAAATGGATCACAAATCTTTTACAGTAATATTTAAGGCACATAGTAGTAAAGAGTGAGGGACATTCCCACCACCAGTGTTGTCCTCCCTCCACTCCTGTTTCCAGCATGCATCTCTCTTCTCCCTCTTCCATCCCCGTAATGCTAGTGCAACTGTTCCCCCCATGTACATTTTAATGTAGATTGGGTATCGTTTCTGTAGTCATTGACTTTGGCTTTTGTGTTCAAGTTTGATCATTTTTTATTTCCATCAAATGGACATACGACTGTCTGTTCTTGGTCTCATCCATTTTTTTCTCCCTCCAATTATGATAATAATCAAGGTGATTCCAGTAATGTGGCTCTACTGGAGATATAAGAAGGGATATAGGAGGAGTCTGTCCAGGTGCTATAAGTACGGGATCACAGGTTTTTTCTTTTTCTTTTTTTTTTTTTTTTTTTGGTATGAGGAGGGTTCTATTTAAAATGGCCCCAGATAGAGAAGGAACCACTATGACAATGATAATTAGAAATGATAACTCTGGCCAAGAACTGGGTACTGAAAGGAAGTAAAATGCTATGTATGATATCCCCTCAGTAATAGAATTGCAAACTATGATGCCTAAAAGGAAAAAAAAATGTGGGAAATAGAGAGTACAGTATTTACCATTAAAGGGAAAGGGAACCTAAGTAGGGATATAAGGTGACAGAAAACGAATACTAATGAAAGGATGGAGGTCAAATATTCTATAAAATTCAACTGCAGCAACTTTTATCTCTGATGATTTACTATCATGGTGATTCAATTAAAAAAAGATACGTGAATAAAATGGCCTCTGGGGCCAGTGCGGTGGCACTAGAGGTAAGGTGCCTGCCTTGCCTCAGACAGACCATGGTTTGATCCCCTGGCGTACCATATGGTCCCCCAAGCCAGGAGTGATTTCTGAGCGCATAGCCAGGAGTAACCCCTGAGCACCACCGGGTGTGGCCCAAAAACCAAATAAATAAATAAATAAATGGCCTCAGAACATGGTGTCTGTCATTCCATTACTTAATGAAAAAGTAAGCTGTTAGGTGCATTTTGGAGAAAATATGTGTTAGTTTCAGATAAGCTATTTCCAGGATTGAATTAGAGTATTGATGCTCCTTGTGTGTTCAATGTTAACTAACAAGCAAATTACATATCAAATACTTTTTTATTCAAAACAGTACTACATGTTAAATGAGGTTAAATATTGGTTAGTGATAAAAATGTGAGCAGATTAGGACTGGTGATAAAGAACAGAATTTAAGTAGTTGATATGTCACTTGATCCTGGTTCAATTCCTGGCACCAAATGGTGCTGCCAGACATTTCCAGATATCGGCCTTGGAGAATGAGCTAATCCCTGTCTTTGAATTGAAGACCAATCTCAGTTGGCTAAGAATTTTCACGAGTGCTTCCTGGTCCCCCTAAGTACTTGCTTGGGGAGTCACTCCAAAATAGAACTAGAGATGCTCATAGAAACTTAACCTGTACATTGTCGAAGACAAAAGACATTAACAATTCCATATATTAGAACTATGGAGAGTAATAGGAATTGCTTATAACTTTATTCTCTAATAAGGAAGTCATTTGAAGATGAAAAGTAGAAGACATGTTATATATTATGTACATATCTATGCTCGCTTGATTGGCATGACACTGGTTCCCCCTAATTATCTATCTATCTATCTATCTATCTATCTATCTATCTATCTATCTATCTATCTATCTATCTATCTATCTATTTATTTATTTGGGTTATTGGGTCACACCCGGCAGCGCTCAGGGGTTACTCCTGGCTCCATGCTCAAAAATTGCTCCTGGCAGGCACGGGGGACCATATGGGGCACCGGGATTCGAACTGATGACCTTTTGCATGAAAGGCAAACGCCTTACCTCCATGCTATCTCCCGGGCCCCAACCTAATTATTTTTAATAACATTAGATTAGAAGCTGTTCCCTAAACTTGTGTTGTATAGATTTTTGTGTTATGAGTTCAAAAGCATAACTAATGTGCCTCAGAAACTCTGAAGATCCTAACTGAGCTATTACTGTTTAGTTTTTTGGTCACATCCGAAATTGATGCTCAGAGGTTACTACTGGCTCTACAGTAAGGAATTGCTCTTGAAGGGACTCAGAGGACTATATACAATGTTTGGGATCAAAGCTGGATCAGTCATGCACAAGACAATTTCATTATCTTTTGTACTATCTCTCCAGTCCCTTCTATTTCCCCCACCTCCCAGCCCCATTATACAGATGCATTTAGATTAAGCTAGTTCAAGTTGGGAATCAGCTTGAAATAAAAGAGTTAACTAATCAAAGGTCTCTGAGTGCTTCTATGAACACAACAGTTAGTTTAATCAAGTAACAGCTTTGAGTGGGTTCATCATAAGCTCTGTGTGTACAACAACATCATGACTGCTGGCATTTCTGTGATTTGGAGATAGTTGCCGACACCTGCAGTCTTGGCTGCAGTATCTCTCTTTGCATCCATTCCTTTTCCAGAGTTGAGTTGGCTTAGTAGGACTCAATGTCCTAACAGTTGGTGGCTCTTCTATCATGCCACCTTCCAACCAGTGTTTGGGTCCTTGAATCCAGCAACAAGAAAAAACTGTGTTTTGTCTGGAATTTGACTCCATTAGTGGTCGAGGACTTATACAATACGTATCAAAATTATGTATCAAAAATATGTATCTTTTTTTAACTTGCTTGTTTGTGGGATAACATAAGGAAAAACACTCTTCTATTACTTCCAAAATGCACACTGATTGAAATTAAGCCAATCATTGAGCAAGGAGGTTATTGTCTGTGTCAAGGAGTTGGCTTAATTCTTAGAGTATAGGGCATACTAATTTGTCTCCTGTGTTAAGGATGGTTCTATACCACCTATGGTTGCCTGACAAATAATGTAATATTTCATCTATCCTGATGATGTTATTTTACTTAGACTGTGTCAAAGAACTCAGTCTTAAATGAAATGTATTAGTGATTCAGTCAAACTCTGGATTACTGAGTCTTCTGTCACTTCAAAAATAATGTCTGAAGCCCAGATAAAGTTCTTGAAAATACTAAAATGCTGTAACCACAGACATTTAGGAAACCTACTGTGCTCAGGATTCTACCCTTAACCTAGTGTTCCTCAACTTTTTTCTGACCGTGTTCATCTTCCAATCTTGTTTTCTTTCTGTGACCCCATCCTATTGGTAGATGCCCTAGTCCCAAGTGGTCCAACCACAACAATTAACACAACTATTATATATACTCTCCTTGGTATATTCTGCACCCGGGGTGGAACATGTGGTCTCCTGGCGAGAAATGCTTCTTTTAACTTACTGACCTCTGGTATCTACTTTTTTAACTCTTTTTCTCTAAACTTTCCTCTGTATCCTATGAGCTAATTGATACTTAAAGAATTTCCAGATTTCCATTTGTTAGCCTTTTGTGGTTATCGGTCACTGAGGGGCTTATCTTGCAACCTTACAGATCTGTATACACTGCAATGCCTCAAAAACGCATTTTCTCCATCACTGGCTCAGTGAACTACAAACCCCTGTGAACCAGCAGGTGGCAGCAGAAATAAATAAATTAAACACTGCCTGCTAGAGAACCCTGGAAATGAGGCTATTGAGTCAACTTCTGATTAAAGCCACAAACTTTTTTTTTTTTTTTTTAACAATTTCAGTTCATTTTCCCTGATCCTTCAAGTTTGAGAGAACAACATACTTATATCGAGATTGGAGTTTTCATTTAAGTGCTGTTGCAGAATCAGAAAGGCCAAACTTCATTTATTCACTGAGTTGTTTGCCCTGCCCTCCAGCAAGTTGGCCTTTAAACTGCCATTGGCAAGCCTAGTAGAATTTATTGGCAGATAATTTTTCATCCTGACTGTAATGAACCTCTAAGGAGATTAAGGTGGACAATTCACACAGGGTAGAAGTCAAGCAATTCCAAGTGTGAAGAGTAGTAATTCCCCAGGACATAGGGGGCAGGAGGGCTATAAATGACAGGTATGGGGAGTGGGGAGATGTTACCCCTGATGCAAGGCTAAAAGAAGGAAAAACACATGAATTTGAGATTGTGTACATGCTAGGGAAAACTGGGATTTGGCACTTGGGGGTATTATTCCTGATCTTCAATACAACTGCCTTTCTAAGTTTTTAAGAAGACTTAGCATTTTATGACTATTCCTTAAATAAAGCCTTAGAGAAGTTAACTCTTTCTTTACATTAAAGTTTTGAAGGGCCAGAGATAAGCTCAAGGGGTGGAACATATATTTGCATATCAGACTTGATCCTTGGCATCCTATAGCCTCCTGAACACCACCACAAATACCTTTCATCCAGCACCAAAGCCAGAAAGAGCTCCTTAGCACTATGAGCTGGAGCCTCAAATCTAAAAGAAGTATAAACACAAAATTCAGAGGGTCTTTATGTGCATGCCATGGATAAGAGATTTTGGGGTTAAAAATAATGAAGTGAGGGACTAGAGAGGTAGCACTACCAAAATCTGATTTCTGGTACTGCATGTAGTTTATTAATCTCCACCATGATTGATCCTTGAGGCAGAGCAAGAGTAAGTCACAAGTCCAACCAGGTCTCTCCCCATCCACATCAGAAGAAAAAAATTAAATAAGCAAAATGGCATACAAAGCTTATGGGTTTTTGTTGTTGCTGTTGCTTTTTGGGTCACAACCGGCAACACTCGGGTTACTTATGACTCTACTCTCAGAAATTGCTCCTGGCAAGTCGGGGGACCATATGGGATATTGACTTGAACCACCATCCTTCTGCATGTGAGGCAATTGCACTACCTGCATGCTATCTCTTCGGCCCCCAAAGTTTAGTTTTTAAGATGATTTGTTATTGTATCACCATAAGATACACAGTTAAAAGTTGTTGATGGTTGAAGTTCAGTCATACAATATTCAAAGACTAAGAATGAAAGGTTAAAAACAAAACAAACACAACAGCCTTTGTGATAATCCCTGTATTTGTCAAATAAGGTATTTCATTAAATTATAAGAAGCACTCTCTCATTGAAGCTGAAATATATTGGACTCCTTGTTTGTGGTCATTCCTGAGTGCAAGTTTTTATTTTTATATTGACAGAGTGATTTGTAGGATTCAAAATTTAATATATGTATCAGAAAAGAGTAAGGATGAATAACAGAAATTATTTTTATTGTCTTTAGGAAAATTAGATAAGGGCTATACACACTGAAAAAATCTGAAACCTTTCCAAAGGAAAAGGCAAGAAATTAGACTGAAAATATTTTCAGTAAAATATGAAGATCATATGCCATATTCTGATCAACACTCTAAATTTTCACCAGTAGGGGACAGTCATAGAGTAGTTTATAGAATATACTTATCCAAGCTTTTTGCATACTTATTGATGGATTTATTCAAATAAATTGTTGCCACTCTGGAAAGTTCTATGCATTTGTTACTTTATATTTCTGAGTTCTGGGTTTACATCACTCTTATAACAATGTTCTCTTAACAAATGTTGCTTTCTTTTAGATTATTTACAGTCTAAAATTTGTGAAGTGTGGTTAACAAGATTTTCTTTAATTATATGTGGCCTAAACTGGTCATTTTTTTTAAAGACTGTAAAATTGGGACAAAAGGAAAAAAATAAAGGAATAAATGGGTGATGAATGATAGGATCAAACTAGTGAGTTAATATAGTACTTACAGATGTTTATTTTCAATGAAGCACCTGCAAATTGCATAGTGCTATAATATGTTATCTTCATTTAAAAAGAAGTAGCTGTAAAAAATCTCAAATGTTTGGGATCCTTAACAACATCCTTCCAAGTAATCTCTATTTTGGAAATACGTCTTATAATAAAAAAAAATAGGTGATATTTTGAGAACAGGGATGGAGGGAGCACAACACTGGTGGTGGGAATGCCCCTCATTCATTGTCACTTGGTGGCTTAAATCTTACTGTGAAAGATTTGTAATTTACTTTTACCACAATAAAAATTTAAAATAAAAATAGGAAATAGTGTTGCTTGAATACTAAAAGGCAATCTCACTGCTGAGGGATGTGACTCAGTGGTAGTAATATGCTTTGCAGGTGTGAGGTACTGGGTTCCATTTATGCACCAATTTCTGTACAACCAGTGGAGAGGCTCTGAGAGAGGAGCTGAGAATATGAGAGGCTTCCATGAGAAGAAAACGAATCCTGCAAATGAATGATGTAAATGTCAACTTTAATAAACTAGGAAGATAAAATTAGGGTCAAAAGTCAAAAACAGTCAAGAAGTAGTAAATGTCAGAGTAAAAAAATCAGTGAGACTGGACACATAAAACTAAGTCTTTTTCTTTCTTTCTTTTTTATTTTAAAAAAAGTACTTATGGAGTAGTGGAGAAAGATCTTCAAATATTCACTCCATCATAAAGGCAATGAAAAAAAACCTGGCAAAATTTATAAGAAAAAAACTCAACACTTTAATGTTTTGTTAAGTCCAATGTTTAGTTTTCCTTATGGTACATTTTGTTAACCTTTCTTAGGGGATTAAATTTCAATATGGTTGTACAATCTTTTTTCTATGTGTCTTTGAAAAGTCTGAATATAATTTAGAAATGTTGAATGAAGGATTTATCTAGAGTGTGAGGGAGTATAAATAGAAGGAGCTGCCAGATAAAGGAAGAAACGTAAACCTTCTCTTGTTTAGAATTGTATCAGAAAAGTCAAACTTTGGGTTTAAATATCTCAGTTACACTAACTACCCCATCCCCACCCCCACCACAACAACAGGATGAAAATGCTCCTTCAGGGAGAATTGGTGAAACTTTCAGACAAGAACTGTCCCAAAATAGACAACATTGGCGGTATTGTGACTTCATTCCCAATTCATACCCAATCTGCTTCCCCATAAAGGAAGTGGTTAATCAGTTAAATATCCCCGAATCAAGAACTTCAAATGATGATGATAGGAAGTTTAGCTTTTAAAATTGGGCCACCAGTCAAAACTGATATTTTAAGTCAAGACTGATATTTCAAAACTGTTTTCTTAGGCTAGTTGAATCACAGTCATATTCTGTTCAATCCAGTAAGCAGCCTGTTGCTTACGTGTCCACCCTGGAGATATTACTGATAAAAGGTCTGGAGTAGTACAACCACCCACCTCCTTCTAAGGCCACTTCTTCTTATGCGGATGAAAACATGAACCTAGCTTCCATGTGTGTG
>PVKC010000105.1:73973-91538 GCA_004027635.1 Crocidura indochinensis | reverse complement strand
AAAATACTTGGAGGGAGGGAAAAAGCACTATTTTATTTTACCCACAAACAATAGTTTCCATGATAGATGGCTCATTCCCCTTCTCATTCCAGTTTGTGCATGAGTCCAGAGTCTTATATTGCCTCTGTTCTGTGCTCAACTAAGCAACTAAATAAGGCCAGGAACAGCATGATCCTGTTTAAAGTTACATAAATTACAACCAGGATAACTACAGTTATAGCAAATTGAAAAGTAACAATAAAAGGCCGATGTGCAATTAGAATCCACTGATGCATGAGTAATAACAAGATGACATTCTCAGGTAGGGCATGATTGCATAGAAGGAAAAGAGTGGTGTCAGAGTTCAAACTGGCACACACACAGTTGTCTAAGGCAAGTGGTGGAAAAGAGATTTGTTCTGTGTTAACATAAAGGAGCAGAAGGTTCCTAGGAACTCCTGTAAAAGCGTCTTACATCACACATCTGTCCAGCTGCCTAAAGAATAGAAACACAGGGTCACTTCTTTTCCAAGAATGATTATACCTGTGTTTGTATCCCAAACTAATTTGAAGAACAGCTCCAACCTAAAATACAACCAGAACCACCATTCTTCATTGGATTGATAAGCAAAATGTCTTTAAGGTCATGAATTAAATGGCGATTTAGATGTCTTTTTTTTTAGGATTCACTTTGGATTCTTCTTGCTTTTAAGACCCAAAGAAAGTTATATTGAGCTTTTATTGGTGATTCTATGTGTTTGAACAGTTAAAGTGTAATAGGTGAATTTTTAACATATTAAAAAAGAGTTCTATAGCATCTGTTCAGAAAAGATTATACACTATACAAACTATTCAAGTCATACAAAACCATTTTTCAGTGTTGTTTCAATGGAGCAGAATTCTATTCGGCATGCTTCTCCTCTTGAGGTGGTTCATACTGAGCAAGCTTAGCTTTCAGTTTTTTATTTTCTTACACAATAGCTTCGTATTTCTCTTTCATTTCTGCCAATTCTAGGCGAAGCAGTTCTATTTCTGGATTTTCTGGGGTAGCAGCTCCTAAGTGATGCTTTAAAAAATCCAAAGCACTATTAGGTTTCTCTGGTTCTTCATATAAGGCTACCAACACCTTGGTCAGCGTGTCCAGCACCCCGGACTTCTCCAAATACCTCCGGAACTGCTCGCGCTTCGAGTCTGCGGCTTTGTAATGGGCCATAGTGACAGCGGCAGCCGCGGAGCTGGCGCCCGAGACCGTCAGGGCACATTTTCATCACACACCATGATCTTGTTGAATTTGAGAAATGATTTGCAACCATAAGGGATCAGGTAATGTCATTGGGCGGGGATCCTTCTGAGGCTGAATTGGTAGCATGTAACAGTTCACATTTGGGAGGGTGAGAAGAAAGGCCACAAAGCATGAGTCATCAGGAGTGTTGATAGAAAATACACTTTTGAATCTCTCTTTTGGACCAAGACTGATTAAGAGTTCAGTGTCACACCCGCAAAAGAGAAAAGTCAGATATGCAAAGTTCTATAGTGACATCCACAGAATTCAAGTAACATTGATGGTGTCAAAGAAAAGATAGAAAACAGCTAAATTTGTGAACAAAAGATATAATGGCTCATTTGAAAAGAATAATAAATAAAGAATTGCCCTGAGACTCAAGGCCAACGAAATTTACCCTTAACCAGTTTAGGAAACTTAAATTCTCTCAACTGATGTTTTATTATTAAGAATCATGTAGATAATTATTTGTAAGTTTATACATAGACACGTAATATATATATGTTTATATATATTTAGTAACAGTACCTTTACATGCACACAAGGTTATATATTAATTGAGGTTAGATAATTATGACCAAAAGTCTCTAGAACTCTTACTTTGTGTCTTCTAGTAAGATTAAGTATTTGCTAATTTAGTGTTTATATGAGTTTATAGAATAGGGCTATTATGAATAAGGAGAATCCTCTATGTAGCACTGTTTCTGTGCCATATGGTCATTCTGTGTCAGCACTTCTGCCTGCCAAGTGTTCTTGTCTTCTTTTTTGATGAAAATAATTTTATTATTTAAGCCCATTGTTACAAACATGTTCGCAATAGGGTTTCAACCATAAAAGCACACCCCCCCTTCACCAGTGCAACTTTTCTGCACCCATGTAATCTGCCGGGAACAATTCAAGGTGGGTGGTAGTAACTGCAGGTAAATCTTGTTGAGTGGAATGGTTCTTTACATTTGCTCATTTAATATTTCAGAGGGGAGAGGTGCTTAATATTTTTTCTGGGAAAGGGCGTGGTTCCCAAATTATTTCGGGAGTCTCTGGGCTGTAAAGTATGCCAAACCTTGCATGTTGCTGTTCATTTAAATATGAGCTTTGCAACATTACAGTGGTATCACATCAGGAGCTCATTTCTCTACTTCTTTGGCCATCAGTGGACATTTTCTTTTGCATCATGTGACAGATTTTTTTTCACAATTTGGGGAATACTGAATCCCTTTAAATTTTTCTGATAGATCTTATGTCCAGCTGCTTTGTGGTAAATATTAAAGGACAGCTTCCTATATCAGAACTCTAAGTACCCGTATCAACAAATTTGACTCCAGAAAATCCAGGGTCCCAGTATTTTGTAGTTTGTCATGATTACCATTTTGTAAATGAGGAGAAAGAACCATTGAGATTTCTTCTTGGTCTCTGAAAGTAAAACTTGCCATGGAGAAGGTATCAATCAGAAACAGTTTGGGTGACTTTTATGGGGCATATAGTCTTTGGCACCTGTAGCTGAGGTTGAGAGATCTTGATTGCTTAATTAGGGGGTACATTTGACTCTTTAACAGTAAGGCTTAGCACAGGAACAAAGGAAGCAAGAGCACCAGAGCCATATGTCTATGTGATAGGTCTATGTAACTTTTTCGTGGTTTTCTTCACTTAGTAAAAACAGCTAAAGTAAAATATTAGAAAAAAAATCCCATAAATATAATTAAAATATAAATATAATTAAAAACAATAAAAAAGTTAAGAATACTTAAATGCAAGGTCAGAGTGCTAATACATCAGGTAGGTCACTAACAATTCCATGTGTTTGACCCAGGTTTGAACACATATGGTTCTCTAAGCACAGAGATAGGAATAAGCTTCTTGAGCATAGCTGGGTGTGCTCAAATAATTAAATGTAAAAAATAAAGTTCTCCAGCTTTTACTTTTATACCTTAGATCAGGAGTTCTCAAACTATGGTCAAGGGCCATATGTAGCTTGCTGAGGACATTTATCCAGCTTACCGAGTGTTTTTCCAACCCTGCTTGCCCTGCTTCGCAGCCAACACATCACCAGGCCTATAGTAAGCATATGTGGGATGTATCCGCACTCTCCAACTTCCCTCCTTCTCTCTGTTTCTTGATTCCTCCTCTTAATCTTGAGCATAAACCAAAAGCAGGCCCAAAGTTCCCATTGAAATACTGGTAAGTTTGTTGAATTAACTTTGCTTGTTTGTTAAAATTTACATTTTAAGTGTCGTATTTGCTTCCTTTTGTTACTTTGAAATAAAATATGTACAGTGTGCATAGAACTTTGCTGTTGATATTTTTAAAATTATAGTCTGTCCCTCCAATGGTCTAAAGAACAGTAAACTGACCTTGTTTAAAAAGTTTGAAGACCCCTGCCCTAGATAAACAAAGGCTATAGCAACTGGACTATCAATGCAAGTCTGTTGATAAAAACAGCTTTATAACAGTATGAAGGAGTCAAGTTAGTGGTGAATTGTGTGAGAGAGAAATCATCATGAGACAGCTCTTTCACCTTTAGGACAAAGCATGAAAATTAACATGTATTTTATAGGAAATATTTAATATATAAATTTATTTTCCTTGGCAATTATTTATTTACAATCAATGATTGATACCAACAATTGAGGTAAAAATATACATGAGGTACAAATATCATATTTAAATGCAATATCATATTTTTATTTTCATTGGCAAGATAACAATAATTAAAATACTGTGGTATTTGACAAATAAGCTTATGTATCTTTTTGCTCCTTTTTTAGGTGTGATGCAGCAGTAATATGATTAGTATATGCATACAAATATTTTAAAGTAAGGTAATTTGAAGAGAAGGGGAATTGAAAATACAATCATATTTGGTTTTATTCTGTTTGAAGTACCCTCTAAGTTCTTGCTCAGTAGAGTTTGATGTTTAGACCAACCCTCATCCCCAATGTCTCCAAGGACCATTAAAAATGCAGAACCTCATACTCAACTAAGATTGCCTAAATCAGAGCGTGTATTTAATAACATTTTCAGGTACAGTGTGAGAGTTGGAGAAGAACAATTCTTTATAGTACAATACCATTCATCCATATTAGCTTAATATATTTTCTAAACATCTCTGGAGCAGGACCAGTGTACAGCTAGGTTAAAATTCATTATTAATCTTGTCTCTCTCTCTCTCTCTCTCTCTCTCTCTATATATATATATATATATAATTGTCTCTCTCTCTCTCTCTCTCTCTCTCTCTCTATATATATATATATTAAAGTAACCCAGCACATATGACTAAATTGAACGTGTGTAGTAGCAATGAGTTTGTTTTGCTCATAGAAATATCCATTTGCCCCAAATCCAAATTATAGATTTACTGCCACCTTTTCAGGTAGGCAAAGAAGCAAAAAAATTCCTAGGCTTGAAAAATTCAAACTGTAGGATTTTCCTTGCATCATGCAAGAACTCATATATATCATATTACTCTCAATAAACGAATTGCACATTGCTGATAAGAGAAAACATTATATAAATACATACAATACTATAAAAGGAAAACACTTGTTTCTGTTTTTCTTCTTTTCCTCCAAGACCTCCAAGAATTTTAACAACCTCTTGTAAATTACAAAAGAAAACCTCTCTCCCCTAAATAACAAGCACAATAAGTTATCTGCATCTCTATAGTTGTTGAATTTAAACAACAACAACAACATCAGCAAACTTAAATCCATGAGCAATTGATTAAGGAGAGTCAATTAGTTCAGTCGATACAATAATAAATAAAGTTGGATCAAAGGCATAGGTAGCTTGACTGGCTAATGAAGAAGAAACATGGGATTAACAAACCTTGATATTTTCTGAAACTAATTAAAGAATGAAGTTTTGATCTTAGGTTAAAACCCTGTCCTGTCTTTCAGATCACAAAACTTTAATGATCTCTATCTTAACAGCGTCATATATAGCAAAATGCAATTCCCTGAAATTATAATGGTCCAAGACTCTTGAATAACCATCATCTCCCTTTGTCTGGTGTCCATAGTTAAATTAGTGCAATACATTCGTAAGAAAATGCCAATTATCTATGGCCAAGTAGGCCACTGGTCAAACAATATTTAATAACATTAAGAAATGTAGCTATAAAAACTTGTTAAAATACAGAGGCTCCCTTTGCTTTGACTAGGCAAAGGCTGTTATAATCAGCTCTACCCAATGGGACATATGGATTCTGTCTCAGTAACCTATGCAGATGCCAGTGGTCTGTGGGCATCAGTATTTGGCTGGGCCAAATGGCAAGTGGTAATCTAGTATTAAATTTGATAATTACTTCTCACTCATTGCTTTGCTTTAAAGAGGAGTAAATGTTCTAGAACTCACTTTCTCCCACACTCCACTTTTAGCTTGTGAATAGTGCAAACCATCCGTTTATAAGAACCTCTGAATATGGATTTCCTTTGGTTTGCTAATCTTTGGTTAGGTGTCAGGGTGGACTGAGAGGAAACATGAGTTTACACTATGGCATTAGCAGCAGATTCTGCTTTGATGGTTGAACAGTGGAGATAAGGTCCCTACAGCAATTCAGGAAAACCTGTGAGGAGGGACTCACTGAGCTGGATGCATTTCTTTTCCAAATATGCCACCATATAAAAAATTGTACTTTACATATATACAATAAAGATAGATATACACAGATATGTACATATGCTACACATATAGTTATTTACAATTATGAATATGCTTCTTAGAAGCCTTTAAATAGCAAATTAGGCAACGTGAATTATTAAGGAATAATCCATTTAATTTTTAGCAATATAGATAAATGTTTTGATTTTTAAAAATATTCTATTAGTTAGGGATACAGCCATCTCCAGGAAGGCTCGGGAAGTTCTCAGAAATTCTTCTGCGGTCAACTTTCCAACTTGGCAGTGTTCTCATTGTTAAGCTTGGATCATGTCTGGCACTCTCCTGCTTTTGCTTTCTCCTGAGCACACGCTCTCCCACAAGTGCTTGCTTTCATGTCCTCTTCCCTGAGTTTGATGTCACACTGGGGGAAAACTCAGATTTTTGTTTCGGGACCCTCAGCAATGAGGGGCTGAAAAGAGTTTCTAATTCTGGCCACTTCCGCTGCACAAAGATGTCCAAATCCTTTGCTGTACCATTCTGGGGAGTGACCTCTGTGGCAACAAAGTAATCAAAGAAGTTAGCAATGTCTTTTCCCAAATTAAAATAATCTGTCAGAGCAGACTGGTTTGTCATTTTTGCCATTGTCTCTGGTCCTTGTGATCAGGGAATTTGTCACTCGTTGGTCACTAGAATACTCAACATTAGATGCTACTATAGCTGGGCACCTCATTCTTGTAGTAGGTAAGTGGAGATGCCCTAAACGCCAAGGATTCAGACCATCTTTGTAACATTCACCTGGTGCTTTAAAATGATACCAACTCTTCAGGGTAAAATAGAAAGCTGCATATAAATCTAAAAGCTACTAGATAACTTGGGTCATACTGAACTTGAGCTGAGACCAAAAATTCAGCTTAGTCTCATATATATAGACTTTAAGTGAAGCCTATATGAAGGGTTGTGGAGTGTAGGGAATGGTGAAAGGGAGAGGTATCAAGGAAACAGGAGAAGGAAACTTGCTTTTGCAGAACATTAACAATGTTCTTGCTGACATTTGGGCCAGGTGAGGAACATGGATAGGAAGGGGGATCAAAACTGGACAAAGTACAAATGTTTGTGGGAAATATTAGAATTTTAGGAAAGGAGGGGAAGTGGAAGAGAGAGGAGAAGAGGCATAACAAATTACCTAGCAGGGTTTATACATAACAACAAAAGGAACAAGTATAACCAAAAGAAGATATAAGGATGACAAATCAGAGCTCTAGTCAGTATGCCACTGAGCTGAGAGCCACTGATGAGACCACCAACATAAGCTCATACTTACTTCAGTTCTATTCTGCAGATATGGGTCAGTCTTGACTTGCCAGAGCCACATGGTTCTATTAAGTACTGAGAATCCATTACCATGGCTCGCACACCACCCAAGAGCTGGGCATCATCATGTTCCACAGACAGAGACACCAGGGTACACATTCCTTTGGGCAAATCTGTCTTCCAGGATCTGGGGGAAATAAAACACATGTCCAAGTTACTTATTAGTTATTAATTTTATCTCCCTAATAAAGTCTACACAAAGCAATACTTGAAGTGGGTTGTGTTCACTTCCTTATTACCAGTACCTCAATAGTTGCTGGCACAAGGCAGTGATGGAACAAGTACTCAAGAAACAACCTAACAAAAAGCAACCTGGGAAGATTACTAGAAGGATGGAAGGAGGGAGGTTCTGGGCATGACTCTAGTGCTCAGCCTCCTCTAAAGAGGGAAGAAGCTGAGCACTGTCCCTATTTTCTGCCACTTTAGAACTACCAGAGAATCTGCTTGCAAAGTGAAGCTATACAATTTAATTCTCACTAGCTGACTTATGTCCCAATAACTGTGGTAATAAGCAAATGTATTACTTCTCACATTCTCCACTGCCTCCCAAGGTTGCTAAGATTAACACATATATTTTGTGGAATATGACACTTATAATTCAAGACTCCAAGAGCAAATTCCAAAAACATAGAGTTCTATTAAAAGTAAACTTTAGCTTTCCATCAAGAATGGCATCACAAAGACACTACATGCAATATACACTTGGGAATTTCACAAATACCTCTCTTCATACACTAAACTATAAGAAAAGAGTGTTTGTAATAACTGATTACTTATGAAAAGGGATACATGAATTTATTTCTATTTTACTTGGTTTCTTTTTTTAATTTATAATTTTTATTTTAATCATAGTGGCTTACATATCGTTCTCAGTGATATTTTAGGTACATATTAACATTGAGTCAGGGGAATTCCCACCACTGAATTGTCCTCCCTCCACCCCCATTCCAGTCCTGCCTCTCATAGCCTCCACCCTCACCCCCGGGGCTGCTAGAATGAGTGGTCCCTCTGTGCCTAGCTTACTACTTAGTGATCTTACAGCTGTTTGGTCATGGTACCTCCATTATATCCCCCTCTAATTGGGAGGCGGGACTAGAGAGTTCAAGTTATGTGGTTTTGTTTGAAGAAGAGAAAAGTAACAAAATGGGGTAAAAATTAAATATGCCGAAAATGGGCAGAGTCCTTCTTGAGGCTCTCATCCTCGGTTTGAGAGACGAAGGGGAAAAAGGTGAAACACTACAACAGTGTAAAAAGAAGTACTGAATGAAATATGCAGTGGGCACTACAGCAATAAAGATAGGCACCACATACTTGCCATGGTCTTGATATAAAAAACATGACAGAGCACAAAACGGTAGAAGAGAAAAGAAGAAAGAAAAATAAATAATTTTTGATTATTTGATTTTGGTTGATCGCCTCAACCCCATGTTCTTTATAACTCAATCCTGATCCACAAAACTATGTTTCCAGTTCTACTTTAATAACTTTCTAACAGTGGCTAAACCCCACATCAAACCCAGAGATTTGGGCACTTATGTTCAATCTATAAATCTACCAAAAGTAATACTTTGACAGGAGACACAAGACTGGTCAAGGCTTACCAAGCCTGAAATCTGAATAATCTCCAAGTGTCTCAGGAAAGTGAAACCTTCAGGATGTGTCAATATTTCTCTTCACTGTATTTAGTTTTGAATGCTTGGAGTTTCAAGGAAAAGCTAAGAAGCCAAGATCACCTTGAAATTTCCAGGTAAAAACATTATGATTTGTTTTACAGGAGTGGGAATGAAGGTAGGAAGGAAGAAACAATTTGGAGAAAAGCCAATCAGATTTAATTGCATAAAATGGTATTCCACTGGCGAATAGCAATTATTCCCAGGCCCATGTTGTTAAGAAACAGATAACAGTAACCATCTACTAAACTATATTTTCTATAAAGAAAGAGCCCTAACAAAGCCTTGCAGAGTTGTAAATTGGGTGGAAGAAGCAGGAAGAGGGGCTTCAATACAGCAACATCAGTTTGAATCAAGGACAATAAGTGGTGACTTCCTGTTTCCCTCGGAGTCAGGACTTTGAAATTCTTCGTTTTTGTTTTTGTTTTGTTTTTGGGTCACACTCAGCAGTACTCAGGGATTACTCCTGACTCTATGCTCAGAAATCACCCCTGGCAGGCACAGGGACCATCCCGGGACGATTCGAACCACCGTCCTTCTGCGTGAAAGGCAAGCGCTCCATGCTATCTCTCCGGCCCTAACTCTGAAATTCTTAAATCTTAAGTTTATATCATCTATCTTTGAAAAGAATACCTTAAACCCCAGTTAGGCTTACCTGAGTACTACAAAGTCTCTGGAAGGATGGGGGGCCATGCTGTTCAACACGTACTGATAGATTTCGGTTTGTCTGTCCAGAGTTTCCACAATCTTCCACTGCAAAAAATCCTCATCCCATAGGTGGCGCTCTCTTAGTACACGGTTCAAAACCACCGAGGGTGGGGCTTCCACTTCTACAGAAGCCTTCCACAACTTCAGAGGATTTCCATCTCCCACCTGAAACCACCAGAGAAATGAGGTCAGCATATTTCAAAGGAAGCCTGTTTCTCCTCACAAGGTGATCAAAATTGATTCTTTGACAACTGATTCCTTGTACCTCATTTTTCAAAATTAAATGTCAATCCTTTAGCTTAAAAATGATAACATTAGCCATTATTGTGATAATAAAATTTAAACATTTAATATTTAAAGATAATTTAAATATAACATTTAAATACCAATAAAACTATTAATATAATAAATGAACAGTAATAACCAATACAATGCTGACTATGGGCAAGGCACTGTTCTTTTATTATTTATTTTTAATTTAAACACTGGTTACAAGATTGTTCTTGATACAGGTTTTTTTCTTTCGTTTTTTTTTTGTGTTCTTTTTTTTTTTTTATTTAAACAGCCTGATTACAAGGTTGTTCAGACTACAGATTTTATTTTTCACAGATAAAATGTTGTTTATGATTGAGTTATACAATGTATAACAACCTTCACCAGTGTACATTTTCTGCCACTAATGTCAACAGTTTCCCGCTTACCCTCCTTGATGTCCTCTTCCCTCCCCCCTACTCTTTCTCCATTTCTCTCTCTCCGTCCATCTCCCATCTCTCTTTACTTTTGTAACATTGTAGTTTGTACTACTGCAAACGAAGGGGCGCCATGAATGTCCTTTTATATTAGACCTTCTCTGCTCTAACTGCACTCTCTACTCTGCTAAGATACCTACCATAGAATGATCCTCTCTTGATTTTTATCTTTATTGTCTCTGGATATCATCCCCACACTTTCTTGTATTTTGTTTATATCCCAGCAGTGAATGAGATTATTGTTTATTCCTCTCTTTCGGACTTATTTTGCTCTGCATAATACTCTCCATGTCCATACATGTATAAGCAAAATTCATGACTTCATTTTTTTGTAATAACTGCATAGTATTCCATTGTGTAGATATACTAGTTTCTTTAGCCACTCATCTATTGCTGGGCATCTGGGTTGCTCCCAGATTCTGGATATTGAAAATAGTGCTGCGATGAACATAGGAGTGCAGAGGTTATTATTTTTTTTATTTTTTTTTTTAGAATTCAATGACTTTTAATTCTACTAAAAACCCAATGACTCTCAACTCTTCCATCTCTTGCAATATTTTAGAGGGACTGGCCTTGCTCTCTGTTTTCCACTTTATCTTCGATTCTGGGGTCCTTTCTGTAGGTTTTTTTTTCTTTTTTTCTTTTTTTTTCTTAATATAATTTTTATTTTTAAACATGTTGGGTTACTACAAATTAACATAAAATTAGGGGAACTCCCATCACCAAAAAGTCCTCCGTCCACCTCAGTTCCCATCCTAGTTCCCATATCCTCTCCCCTACCGCCCTCCCCCCCCTTGCTAAAGCAAGTGGTCTCCTCTGCGTCTAATTTGCTACTTGGTGGTCTTACACCTGTTTGGTCTTGGTTACCGCCCTTCCCCCCCCCCCCCATTGGGAAGGGGGACTAGTCAGTATAAGTTATGTGGATTTGTTTGAGAAAGAAGAAAAAAATAGAAGATAAAGAAAAAAACGGATAAATAAAAATAAGTAAATAAAAAAAGAGAGAGGGGTTATATACTCCGGGAATGGGTGGAGTCCAGGAGTGCAGAGGTTATTTTTATATTGTGTTTTTGTGTTCCTAGGGTATATCCCTAGGAGTGGTATTGCTAGATCATGAAGAAGCTCAATTTCTGTTCTTTTTTCATATTGCTTTCCAGAAAGGCTGGACTAGATGACATTCCCACCAGAAGTGAATGAGAGTCCTTTTCTCCCCACATCCTTGCCAGCACTGGTAGTTTTTGTTCTTTGTGATGTGTGCCATTCTCTGTAGTGTGAGGTAATACCTCATTGTTTTGATTTGCATCTCTCTGATGATTAGTGATGTGGAACATTTTTTCATGTGCCCTTTGGCTATCTCTATTACTTTTTGAGAAAATGTCTTCTCATTTTAAGAGGGCCATATTTTTTCTTTTTTCTTTTTTTGTTCAGTTCTTTTACATATTGTAGATATTAACCCTTTATCACGAATACTGGGTGAATAGTTTCTTCCATTCCATGGGTTGCCTTTCTAGTCTAGTTACTGTTTTATTTAAAGTGTAGAAGCTTCTCAGCTTAATGAAGTCCTATTAGTTTATCTCTGCTTCCACTTGTTTCCACTTGTACTTTGAAGATGTAGCTTCAAAAATCATAGAGTGTCCTGCCTATATTTTCCTCTATGTACTTATGGTTTCAGGACTAATATTAAGATCTTTAATCCAAAAGTTCCTAGAAACAATAGACTCATATAGCAAGGTGGCAGGCTACAAAATTAACACACAAAAATCAATGGCCTTTCTATACACCAATAGTAATAAGGAAGAAATGGACATTAAAAAAACAATCCCATTCACAATAGTGTCACACAAACTCAAATATCTTGGAATCAACTTGACTAAAAATGTGAAGGACCTATACAAAGAAAACTATAAAACCCTGCTCCAGGAAATAAGAGAGAATACGCGGAAATGGAAACACATACCCTGCTCATGGATTGGCAGGATTAACATCATCAAAATGGCAATACTACTCAAGGCATTATACAGATTTAATGCGATCCCTCTAAAGATCCCCATGACATTCTTCAAAGAAGTGGATCAGGCACTTTTGAAATTCATTTGGAACAATAAACACCCTAGAATAGCGAAAGCAATCATTGGGAAAAAGAACATGGGAGGAATTACTTTCCCCAATTTTAAACTTTACTACAAAGCAATAGTTATCAAAACAGCATGGTATTGGCATAAGGACAGGCCCTCAGATCAGTGGAATAGGCTTGAATACTCAGAAAGTGTTCCCCAGACATACAGTCACCTAATTTTCGATAAAGGAGCAAGAAATCCTAAATGGAGCAAAGAAAGCCTCTTCAACAAGTGGTGTTGGCACAACTGGCTAGCCACTTGCAAAAAATTGAACTTAGACCCCCAGCTAACATCATGTATGAAGATGAAATCCAAATGAATAAAAGACCTTGATATCAGACCTGAAACCATAAAATACATAGAATAACACGTAGGCAAAGCACTCCAGGACATTGAGACTATAAGCATATTCAAGGAGGAAAATGCACTCTCCAAGCAGGTGAAAACAGATATTAACAGATGGGAATATATTAAGCTGAGAAGCTTCTGCACCTCAAAGGAAATATCGCCCAGGATGCAAGAGCCTCCCACTGAGTGGGAGAAACTATTCACCGATACCCATCAGATAAGGGGATAATTTCCAAAATATACAAGGTACTGACAGAACTTTACAAGAAAAAAACATCTAATCCCATCAAAAAATGGGGAGAAGAAATGGACAGACACTTTGACAAAGAAGAAATACAAATGGCCAAAAGACACATGAAAAAATGCTCCACATCACTAATCATCAGGGAGATGCAAATCAAAACAACTATGTGGTAGCACCTCACACCACAGAGAATGGCACACATCACAAAGAACGAGAACAAACAGTGTTGGTGGGCATGTGGAGAGAAAGGAACTCTTATCCACTGCTGGTGGGAATGCCGTGTAGTTCAACCATTATGGAAAGCGATATGGAGATTCCTCCAGAAAATGGAAATCGAGCTCCCATATGATCCAGCTATACCACTCCTAGGAATATACCCTAGGAACACAAAAATATAATACAAAAACCCCTTCCTTACACCTATATTCATTGCAGCTCTATTTACCATAGCAAGACTCTGGAAACAATCTAGATGCCCTTCAACAGACGAATGGCTAAAGAAACTGTGGTACATATACAAAATGGAATATTATGCAGCTGTCAGAAGAGATGAAGTCATGAAATTTTCCTACACATGGATGTACATGGAATCTATCATGCTGAGTGAAATAAGTCAGAGAGAGAGAGAAATACGCAGAATGGTATCACTCCTCTATGGGTTTTAAGAAAAATGAAAGACATTCTTGCAATAATAATAATTTTCAGACACAAAAGAGAAAAGAGCTGGAAGTTCCAGCTCACCTCATGAAGCTCACCACAAAGAGTGATGACTTTAGTTAGAGAAATAACTACATTTTGAACTGTCCTAATAATGAGAATGTATGAGGGAAATGAAGAGCCTGTCTAGAGTACAGGCGAGGGCTGGGTGGGGAGGAGGGAGATTTGGGACAATGGTGATGGGAACGTTGCACTGGTGATGGGTGGTGTTCTTTACATGACTGAAACCCAAACACAATTATGTATGTAATCAAGGTGTTAAAATAAAATATAAAAAAAGATCTTTAATCCATTTCAATTTGTCCTATGTGCATGGTGTTAATGAGAGGTCTGAGCTTACCTTTTTATTGTAATAGACCCGTTTTCCCAAAAGCACTTGTTGAAGAGGTTTTTCTCTTGTATTTTTACCCCTTTATCAAAGATTAATTGGTTGTATGTCAGGGGCTCAGTCTCAGAATACTCAAGTCTATTCCATTGATCTGAGGATTATCTTTATTACAATAACAGACTGTTTGGATTACTGTTGTTTTATAATACAATTTAAAGTTGGAGAAAATGATGCCTCCTATCGCAGTTGCATCATGACAAGAGAAATTTTAATATTTCCCAAGGAATATTTCACCAGAAGGCCTGCTGGGAAGTTTCTCCCCTGCACAAATCACTGTTATTTATTCTTTTAGAAATATTTTTGAGGGGCCTGGGAGATATCATGGAGGTAAGGCGTTTGCCTTTCATGCAAAAGGTCATCGGTTCGAATCCCGGTGCCCCATATGGTCCCCCGTGCCTGCCAGGAGCAATTTCTGAGCATGGAGCCAGGAGTGACCCCTGAGCGCTGCCGGGTGTGACCCAAAAACCAAAAAAAAAAAAAAAAAAAAAAAAAAAGAAATATTTTTGAGATTCGTATTATGGTATTGACGTTATACAACTTTATACCTTATAATCTTTTTAAGCTTAAAGCTTGTGTTGTCTGATATTAGTATGACCATCCCAGCCATTTTACAGGAGTTGTTTGCTTGAATGACTATCCTCCACCCTTGGACTTTGAGTCTGTTTGTTCTGACTATTCAGGTAGCAGAATATTGAATTCAATATTTTAATCCATTAAATTTTAATCCATTAAGTAGAGCCTCCAGCCCTTCTGTTCTTCTTTTAAAATTTGTTTTGAGACTGTAAAGTTTCTGAGATGTTGTGTATCTATAAATTTATAGATCCTTACTTCAAATTTAAATAAAAGTATGGCTGGATGAAGTTTCCTCAGTGAAGCAATTCACTTCATTGAATTTTGTCACTATATACCTTTTGTCAATCCTTTAAACTCTAAATGATAACATTAGCCATTATCGTGGTAATAAAGAAAATAAAATTTGTATATAAGTAAATATTAATATAATAAGTGAACAACAGTAATAACAAATACAATGCTGACAGTGCTAGGCATTGTGTTTAGCCTCTATCTTTTTAAATGTTGGCATCACACTTGGCAGTGCTTAAGGGATATTCTTTTCTAGTTGCTGGGAAGTGACTCCTGACTGGCTGACTGGGAGATACTACTGACTATACTTGGGTACTGACTATACTTGGGGTATATTCATTTGTAGTGATGCTCAGAAGACCTTCTGATTCTGAAATCAAACCTGGGTTACACACATACAAATAACTATTTTCATTTGTTTTGTTCTGGGGTCATATTTGGTAATGCTTAGGGCTTTCTCTAGGTTCTGTGTTAAGGGTTTACTTCTGTTAGGGTCCTAGAAACCATCTGAGGTGCTAAAACTGGAACCAGGTCAGCTGTACGCAGGACAATTACCCAACCTATTGTATTATCTCTCTATCAGGCACCGTTTATTTTTAAATGATTCTGATTTAACAAAAATGCTATATGTCAGTAATGCTAATGAGAAAAATAAATTACAGATAAGCTTGATGTCACACTGCTGAAAAACAAGAGAGCCTGATTATCTAATAAACCATGATCCCTCAGTTTGATTATATGGAGGAGGGTCACTCTCTAGAGTGGTCTTGAACTAGTATGGTGAGTAGTACTAGTATATTGTTCATATATATACTAAGGTCTGTAAGCCAAGAAGCAATTTTATTTTTTTTTTATTTAATTTGCTTTAATTTTTGGAGGTGAGCTTAAAAAGGAGAGTAGTGATTTCAAAAATAAAATATATCCTTGGTGTTACATATAACTCTTTCGGCTTAACTTTTTTCCACACCCCAAAATTACCTTTTTGAAAGCAAGATCTGTATTGTCTGTGCTGGAACAAGTCACCCATCCTTTGAACTTCTCTTTGGCTTCCTTCTGAAGGTTCTGGACCAGCTGGTCCAGGTAAGTGTGGAAAGACGCTCCACTGTCTTCCACCTGTGTTCCCAGTTCATCCAGAGTTGGAGCATGAACCTCAGCCTCCACGTAAGAGCTATGGGATTGTGTGACCATCTCAAGTGGTACCTGAACCCATGGATGCAAGAAAAAACAACACAATGATATATAATAAAATAAAATAATATAAATAAATAATAAAATGCTGAGATCACAGAGAAAACTAAGCCATTTCATCAACCACCACAGCATGGGACAGGCAAGAGCTGTGATGTAGAAGGTATTTTTCTATGATCTGTGATAAGGTGTGGGATAAGGAAGGAGAGAGTTAGGAAATAAATTCCTTCCTGAGGCTATATTTATAATTCCAACTATGGCAATGACTTGATTATTTCTTTCCATTTTACATTTAACTTTTATTTTTCAGTTTGGCAAAACATGTGCCCAGAAAAATAAAAGTCAGAAAGATCACATTTGATTTAGAAATTCCATTTCAACACTTTACCCACCTATAAAGATTTGTTTTTTTAAAAGCTCATTTTTATCACTCAAACTGTGCTTAAAGTCTTATTTATTTACATTTATTCATTATATTAGGGG
Source organism: Crocidura indochinensis (assembly GCA_004027635.1). Classification (NCBI taxonomy): domain Eukaryota; kingdom Metazoa; phylum Chordata; class Mammalia; order Eulipotyphla; family Soricidae; genus Crocidura; species Crocidura indochinensis. The sequence continues at coordinate 74,837 of PVKC010000105.1, read as the reverse complement.
CTGTCTTCATAAGCTGCCAATGAGTCTGAGTAATAGATGGTTCAATATCACACACATCACAGAGTCACACAGAGAAGTTGAACCTAATCAAGTTCTAAAGTAAAATCAAATATAACATAATTAGCAGACTGGCTTTGAATCTGCCAACTGAAGGTGATACAAATGTTTTATGAAAATCATCAACACAGTGACCTCAAGTGTTTTTAACTGTCAAACCTCAGTTAAATAGCTAGTGACTCATATTTCTTGGAGACAAAGACCAGAGCTATACAGAGTGTTACTGTCATTATACAATCAGGAACAAACAGACATGAACCATAAATACAGCAAACATTTCTACTATAAGGAAAGCAATATTCACCTCAAAAAGTCTGTTGCATTCCATGATCATGTGGGCTAGTCCTTGAGCAGCAGCCAAATTCTCATTGAGGTCCTTTTGATCTGGCTTCCCAGTGGCATATTTCTTCTGTATGACTCTATAATTGAAGGGGAGAGTCTAAGTGGATTCCCACACAATACAGAGCTCAGTATTATTTTTCCTGTTAAAATCCAGTGCTATCCAGATTCCAGACTTTCTAATTTCCAAATAGAAACAATGACCACATATCTTCTAAGTCAGGCAGAATCTAACAGTTCACAATGAGAAACCTTAGAAAAACACAACGGCAGGAACAACACTAGGGAAGATCAATCTGCTTTTCTAAATTTTGAAACCTCTTTACCCTAAATTGCTGTGCTTAGGACCTTAGACCTGGCCCCTTTACTTTAAAAATTGTAAAATACTACTTTGTATACTTTATTCCCTGTTACACACACACACACACACACACACACACACACACACACACACACACACACACACAC